>CM016566.1:3311646-3394410 GCA_003412495.2 Echium plantagineum | reverse complement strand
AAGTTGAGATTATATATATACTGGTTTTGGATTAATTGGATATGGTTTTGGTGGATCCGAGCTGTTTGATCAATCTGGGGCTATATCAGTGAGCTTTGATGGTATTCCTGATTTGTGCTCTTAATTTGGAATAATTGAAAAAAAATATTTTCAATTTAGTTCACTTAGTTCAGTGATCTGATATTTATTTGTATTTTATTATTGTGTTGTGCTTGGATTGTTTTAACTAGTGAAAAATAGCTCAATTTAGTTAAAACAAACATTTGAGTAGTTTGTTAAATTTGAAGTACTTTTTTTATTAATTTCTGGTATCTGATTTATATTTGTATTTATTATAGTTTTGTGCTTGGATATCTTTAACTAGTGAAAGCACTGAAATTTAGTTCAACCAAAAGTTTGAGTATTTTGCTTAATTTTTATGTAGTTTACTAACCATATATATGTGGATTTATTATTATGTTGTGCTAGGATGTTTTCACTTGGGGTAGTTTATTCATCAGTGAAAAATATATCGATTTAGTTTGCTAAATGTTTGAGAATTTTGCTAAATCTAGTTTTATATTGATAAATTAGTCATTTTAAACTTTTTGATACATAATACCGTGCTCTGTGAATACAGGGTATAAGGTAAATGATGGGCTTTAAGGAATTTCACATGCAGGAAGAAGCTGTTTGGTTTGATATTTAGGTAAAGATGCACTTTATCTACAGTTTAATTGCTTTTTTGAATTGATAGTTTGAATTTGTCTGGTGTATTGTGTTATAACGATGTCTATATGAAGAAATTTGGATTCTTGAGGATGAAGATCTGTGCTATTTATTGTGTAGATTGCATGTATTGATGAAGATGTTCGGATTCTTGAGGATGGATATATGTGCTATTCATTATGTAGATTAACATGAAGTTGTCGAAGGTTTTTCCAGAAGCTTTATATGGTGTATTTTTCAAGTTTTCTTATCTATAGTGTTTCTGAATCTGGCTGACAGGGTGTGCTCCGATGAATGGAGGTGTCGATGACAGTGGGGAGAAGGAGCCCCCGTTAGATGAAGAGAATAAAGTTAAAGATGTACATGTGGGTGACGGACAAGGTCCGTTGAAAGATGGTGACTTGAAGATTAACGAGGAAATTAGTATTAGAGGAGAAGCAGGCCAAGAAAGTTTGCAATCTCAGCACCAATATCAACAATCTCAGGGGACACCATTCTGTTGGGAGAGGTTTCTTCATATCAGAACTATTAAGGTCCTACTTGTGGAGTATGATGATTCCACCCGACATGTTGTCGCTGCACTACTCCGGAATTGCAACTATGAAGGTATTATATGAACTGGTATCGTGTGGTAGACGCAATTGATGTTCTTGAACCTTCTACATCTCCAATTTTAGACCTGCTTGCTTTTGTTTATGATTGATGTAAAGTTTTTTTCCATCTATTTGTTTTCCAGTGATTGAAGTGTCTAACGGAATTCAAGCATGGAAGGTCTTGGAAGATCTAGCCAACCATGTGGATCTGATCTTGTCTGAAGTGGTTATGCCTTGTGTATCAGGAATAGGTCTTCTGTGCAAGATTATGAGCCATAAGTCACGCAAGAATATACCTGTAATTAGTAAGTTGTTTCTAAAACAATTATGGTTCGTAACTACAGAATTTCAAAATTATAAGAATTGACCAATATGTCTTGGTGAGGCTTCCTCAGTGATGTCATCTCATGATTCAATGGGATTAGTCTTCAAGTGTTTGTCAAAAGGTGCTGTGGACTTTTTGGTGAAACCTATAAGAAAGAACGAGCTTAAGAACCTATGGCAGCATGTCTGGCGAAGATGCCACAGTGTAAGTAATATAACCATGCCCTAGGAGTGTTTCGATACCTGTAGGCCATATGAACGTGAAGAGATATAGTACACCATTCAGTTTCGGATTACATCGGGTCATTCGGCATCCTATTTTTCATGAGCTGTAGATTGGATCAATTACTTTGTCTATGTAGTTGTTTCATAGAACATGTTTTCGTTTTCTCTCTCTTTCAATTTAATGACCCATTTTATATACTGTTTTCCACACAAACACACGCACACACACAGACAAACACATACAATAATGAGCTATTTCTTTATTACCCATTTCTATTTTTGTAATTAATTAGCGATGAGGTGTGTCTCAAAACGAGAACCTTTTGGTCACTAGCAAGAGCCTTTTCCACCTATGTTATTCAATCTCCACTCATTTCTAATTATGTGGCTTATTTAAAATAGTATTTTAAGTTCTTAAGATATGAAATTGGCTTCCAATAATTGATGGATTTATATATGTATATTTCTTCCTTGCAAGTTTCTAGCATGTGATTTGAAGGAGAAAAGTGGAAAACTTGAACTAACTTGAACAGTACATGACTACATATTAAGATTTATGTAGTTACATCATTCAAATTGATGACTGCTGTTATATATTACGTAATAATTGATGATTAGTTACTCTTACTTTAATGATGTATCTACTAATGGATAACTTATGTTCACTTAGTCGAGTGGAAGCGGAAGTGGAAGTGAAAGTGGCTCCCAGACTCAGAAGTCCATTAAATCCAAAAGCAGTGAAAACTTAGAGAACTACAGTGGCAGCAACGATAAGGAAGATGATGGTAGCGATGGTCTAAATATTGGGGATGGAAGTAATGATGGAAGTGGTGCTCAGGTATTGAAAATCTATCATTTTACATGAACCATCACATATCTTTGTTAGACGGGTTGGCTTAGTCCTCTTCGATATTCATACATTTATTGCAATTCTATCAGATTATGTATACATACATACACATTTCTGATACAAGTATAGAGGTTGCACATAGCTACCAAGAGTTGCGTGTTTGAGACCGGGTATTGTTGGAGTGATCAGCTAAAGACACAACCGAAACAAATAGACTCGATCTCTCCACGTGATATTCATTTTTCAGTAGAAACGTGCCAGCTTGGCCACTTTGTTGTGTTTTTCTTGCTAATTGGAAAAATGGGTCTGAAGATGTCGAAAGCTTCAATAGTATTTAAAATGTTCAATGTTAAATGCAGGAAGTCTTGACACCCAGTTCCACAGTTTAGTAACTTGTCTGTACAGTGCATGAAGAGTTGTTCTATTAACTTCCCTGGTTCTCTACTTCTATAAACAAAAAATTCACTCGATGACTTCATAAAGTTATTACCATCTCCTTACGTCTTAATGGTTCGTTCCAATTCCAACTGTATAACTCGTGGTATAACCTGATTTTGTCTGGCAATAAGTTGTTAGTATACTTCACTTCAATGCCAAGCTTAACAATATTACTACCAACATTTGAAAAAGCTTTAAGCTGTATTACAATTAACAAATTTGGCTCGATTGTAGCCAATATTTGAACTTTCTCAGCCTCCATTATTTTTGGAAATTCAATCACTTTAAATGGAGTTTGTGAATTTGTAATTGTATTTGGAAACCAAAATGGAGACAACAAATTATCTGAAGTTTGATGACTTTGTCTGATGTTACTGGATTGAAAACCAATGCCTCTAATTGCTCTGTAGAATCTAGGCACACTTAGCCATGTATTGTATTTTTATAAGCAGATCTAAAATGTAAATGTTAAGTGCTGTTTCCTGGATAACAAACCTGAAGAGTTCTAAAACAACAAGTATCAGATGGTATTTATTTTCTTCTCTTACACAAATTTCCCTTTCACCAACCAAAAAGAAGTTGGAAGATGAGATTCTGAATTCTGAAAATTTTTACGACAAATATTCATCCACTTGAATTTGTAATATAGAAAGATCCCCTAAGGCCTTTAGTTTGTCCCTGATTCTTATTAGATTGCTATTTTGTGCCCTGTGTTCCGAGGTTGAGCAACCTGTACAATGTAGCCCTTTGTAATTGTTTATTGACCTGAGGGTTGTATAATCACATTGGCATTCAACATATTCAGATTTTAAGGATCTATATCAGGTCCAGAAGTCTTTAAATTACTTATGTGTAATAAGATGGAATTGGTTTTTATGCAGAGTTCTTGGACAAAGCAACCTACAGAAATTGACAGCTCTCAGGAAACGTATCCAGTGGATCAAGCAGCTGAGTGTGAAGATAGTACTTGTGCTCAAGTTATCTATTCGAATCCTGAAGTGGCAGCGATCATACAGTCACAGGAAATTGGTGCAGGAAACTGCCAACTACTGCAGCCTGGTACAAGATTGACAATTCTCATTTTCCTCTTTGTGTTTCACTTTCTGTATCATTATTAATTAATCCATGTAACGTAGTTTCGTGGCTTGATGGCAGGTGAAACGGTAAAGCTTGAAGTGAAATCAGAAGCAATTGAGGCTGCAAGCAATCACATTGGTGCACAACAGGATCTTTCTCTAGAAAGAGATCCTATTATTAACAGAAAGGTGAAAGATAAGAGTTCGGTATGTCCCAAAAATGACTGTCGATCCAACAATCATCAAGTAGTATGTACTACTGCATCTAGTCCTGATTCCGAATTCAAAAGATCGGGTGTTTTTTTGCAAGACACTGATAAAGTAGGCAAAGTGAATTATATTCCGAACAATTCTGAAAACCTAACTGTGGAGCTGAGCATAAAGCGATCTAGAGGAGTTCAAGAGACTGGAAAAGATGTCCAAGGTGACCACAATATTTTGAGGCACTCCGAGCTTTCAGCCTTTTCAAGGTCTGGACATTGTATAAATATTATCACATTAAATGTGTAATTATTATAACTATACTAACTTTAGTAATTTGTTAAACCTATTATTGCTTTATCTTTATGTTTTTTCCTGATTGTTTTCAGATATAATGCATCCACTACATTTTCAACTCCTAATTGCATTGGTGTTACAAGAAGTAGTTCTGTAATCGATAAAAGCCTAGATGGTGGTACAAAGGAATTGGACTGTGATATCCATTGTCATTCATATGATACTCCTCTGAAGCGTAGCTCAAAACGAGGCAGTAATAGTGTTGGTATTGGCTCTGTCACAAACAAACTTTTGCCAAGCCCTCTACTCTTCCAGTCTGAAGTAACTTCAACAATGGATGGCATGCACCCTACGTCGGCTTTTCAACCTGTGAAGAAAGACGGATGGTGCAGCACACAAGTGAACGTGGTAAAGCAATCTGACATTCAATACTCAACATTGATTGCTCCAGCAAGTGGCTCTCATCAGCACCTCCCAATTCAGCAGCCACATCACCATCACCACCACCATTACCATATTAATCATTTCCACAACTTTGAAAGCGACCAGCAAATGTCTAATAATGAAGAATTGTCACTCAGAAAGATGGCTGCAGATGCCCCACATTGTGGGTCCTCAAATGTTCCAGGTGTCCTTGATAAAGCAAACCTTCTAAAGTATAGCTTGGAGCGGAGTACTTCTGGTAGTAACTACGGAAGCAATGGTAACAATGGAAGTAGTAATGCAATGAATGCATGTAGAACAAATGGAGAAAGTGATACGGTGATCAACCTGCAAAGTGGAAGTGGAGATGCTAATGGTAGTGGTAGCGGAAGTGGTTGTGGAAATAGAATAGATCTGGACAGACTTGCCCAAAGGGAAGCTGCTTTAGCCAAATTTCGACAAAAACGAAAGGATAGATGTTTCAAGAAACGGGTACCTTTTCATAACTTCGTTGTAACTCTATGCTGCGATTCTAGTTCTCTTGTTGCCAATTTGTGAATGATTAGCTTCAGATTTCTCATCATATATTTTGATTTGACATAATAATTTGACAAGCCCTTTTATTTTGCATTGTAAGCAATTAATTTTAGTCAGTACTATCCGACATTACTGTGATTTTTGTTGCTTTCACTTAATATATGAGGTGCTTATATGCAAAGATCATCGGATGGTTATACTCTAAAGCATTCTACTTCTCTATTTTGTACGATGAAATTGGCTTCTCAAACTACATGTCATTTTAAATGCTAGCTTACTTCACGTCTTCTCGAAGGTTAAAATGAAACACAAGAGAAGGGATTTCTTTGCATAAAATGTAGCAGTCAACTTATAATTATTTGTAATATCAGTTGATCATAATCATGATTTTCAAGTGTATGCAAGTGACCTTGTAAAAGAGTCTCAGTCATAAGTGAGAATGCTATGGACTAGCTTTCGTTTATACTTTTAGGCTCTGAGTATTTCCTCTGTGATCTTACTAGTGCACTCAATAAAGCAAGACTTATTAAGTGCACATATAATCATTTTGAATTGTTCTTTTGGTTCTAATCTCGATCTTTGGCATGACTGAATATGTGAAGAAAACAGCAACATATGGTATATGATATCTGAAGAGATTTCTACCCATGGATATTCATTTGTTAAGAATCCTGCTTGTGAATGGTGAAGTTTTACTTCAAATCTTGTGCAGAAGATGAAAATCATACTTAGAGAATTACGAAATTGGGGGCTAACTATGTTCTCCAATTTATTAGGATTACATTCTTTCTAATTTCCAGTAGCTGATCCTTTAGTTGCTGATATTCAAATACTAACCTGTTAACCCAATCAAAATGAAATAATGCAATTATAATTTTAGTTAAGTTTATGTTGAGTATAACAAAAATAAAGTAAAATAAGAATGTATTTAGCGGTCACTTAATGCTTGTGAACATTTAAACTCAAGCTGTAATGACCATAATGTAACCAACCATGTTGTATTTAAAGAACAAGAAAAAACTTCTATATTAATGTTCCATTTCTTCCATCGTCCTGATGATTTGGTTGATATAGAACATTAGCAACGATTTTGTTAAATGACTGCAGCATCTAATTGAGTTCCTATATTATGTCTCTCAGGTTAGATACCAGAACAGAAAGAGACTAGCAGAGTTGCGGCCACGTGTGCGAGGGCAATTTGTAAAGAAAATGGAACAAGACAATTCTTCAAGTGACGAAACAGACGAGCAGTGAACATATTTCCTCTGTCTTTCAAGGAAGTTGCCCAGTGGCATCAGGTATCCCCAGAATTTAACAAAACCTGTAATATTGGAACATCATTTTGAAAGGAATCTGTTTCAACATTAGTGGAAAGTATTTCTTACTTTGATGCTTTGTGATATTGATGACAACTGATATTTGAATGAATTTTTCTGTGTGGATATTGAAATCCAATACATGCTTTGTCACTTGAACTCTTTATGTCAAATGACAAATCTTATTACAAGTATGATGTCTCCTCATTAGATTTTTTTAAGAAATTAGGATTGATGAAGAATAGTCTCAAGGATTTGAACACATTCATAATAAAGAGTAAAGACCCATAAATCCATAATGAGTCCATGAGACATTGATCATAGCGAAGGTTAACATTCTTTTGAATCAATAATACAATCACTTACCATTGAATTTATAACATAAGATTCACACAATTAGATATAAATTAAATGTTTATATGTTAAATTTGGTACACTGATAGAAAATATTTGTATAAGTTTATTTAAGTGATTGATCATTAGACAAACCTCAGCTGAAGTGGAGGGAGAGTACTAGAAAGGGCTATTCTATCTGGTCACTCTTGTGCCACAATCCATTTGTTCGAGTGTCCTGAAGATGAACTAGTCACTGCACTGACTGTAACTTACCCAGTGTCGGCGAAAATCTGCTGTGTATGGCATATGTTTTCTCATTTAGTGTTTTGGTAGGTATATATCTACTCTGAAAGCCTAAGGATTCTTAAGTGGATGGATAGTAATGCAAACTTGGTTTGAAGTGGATGGTAATGCAAACTTGTAATTCTGCCCATTTGCAGAGGTCATAGATTGACGAAGTTATGGGATTCTTTGTCATTATGGACGCCAAATGTGGGCGTCTCTAATGCTCACTTGCTCGATTGTATTACTCGCAAGGTTGATGATGAAGTGATCGAAGATGAAAGATCTCATGAGAGCATAGAATTTGACGATGATATGATTTCAAAACAGATAAAATGAAATCTTTGTACCTTGATGCTTGTAGATAATGGCCATTGCAGCCGTTGCATGACGAGTTCTGATTTAATCTTACTACTTTGTGCCATATGGGAACAAATTTAGTGAAGCTAGTCATGGATGCATAAAAGCTTAGAGCTGAGTTATAGGAAGTAATAAATGATTATCTGTGTACAATAAGAATTATCGGAGCATACTCAACTAATACTTCAAGACTCTTTAGACTTCACAGTTAGGTTTATATTTCTTTCAGATTAGGTTGAAGTATTTTTTCATCACGTTTGTTTGTCTGCTCATTTCTTTTCTTATACTTGCATCTCTTCATTATGTTCACATGCTTCTCCTGCTTTTATGCTTATAGGCATAGAACAATTGCTTTACTTTCTCATGTGAAGAATGAGGCAACAAATGTGGCTCAAAGCTACCACAACAGACTGACTTAACGTAGTCTCAGTTGTCGTCTAGTCGTTAGGTCTTCCAAGATTGTGTAGAATCAAACAGCCAATCAATGATCCTTCTTGTTATGTTGATGACCATTACTTTCTGTCTTTAAGTTGCTCGTCTGAGATCCTTCATTGGTAGTTTTACTATCGTCTGTAGCCTCGGTGTTATTCGACTTTCCCTGTTTCAGCGACGTGTAAGTCCTCAAATAAATAACCACAACAGAAATTTACATCACCACATTCCAGTTAAAAAGGATTAACAACTTGGATGGAAAGACTTTTACCTTGTTCCTATCACGCCAATTGAGACCAAATGAGAGAATACCAGTTCTCCGCGGCGAAGCTGGGGCAGCTCTGGTTATCAAACAAAATCCATAGAAAGACTTTACAATGCACATATATATTATGCGGTGCAGAAGAAACCTTGAATAGCTGAAGATAAAATTTAAATTTGTAACAACATCTAGCAAACATGGCCTCTCTGTTGTTATATGGATAAGGTTGCGTACTTTCTGGTCCCCTTCTTATCCTGCTTAGGCAGGAGCCTCTCCGTTGTTACAAGATGTCGATGCAGCAAGAGGAGTTGATCCAATGGACCTCGATACATCAGAAAACAGATTTATCTACAAAACAACTGTAAATAGAAACCTTGGTGAAGATAAAGCTTTTGATTGTCCAGATTCATATTGTAATGTGGCCTCCATTAGAGACTCAGCCATAACCACCTTCTTCTCCATTTCAGTAACAGAAGCCATAGCCTTCTCATATTTCTCCTACAAAAAAATTACTAATCGTCAGCAAAATGTCTTCTGCTTGATGAGTAATAAGTAGAACGGAATAAGGTAAATGCAATTACATGTCCGATTGCAGACTCTATAACTACGTTAGACATAACATACCTGAAATTTACGTGCTGCAATTTTCTGGGTAGCAGCTTCTTTCTCCGCCCTAATTCGAGCTTCTTCTATCACTTTCTGCTCTTGCTCCACTTTCATTAGCACCTATAGCATGAAAGTGTAGTTTCGACTTAGGACACTTATTTTTGTTTGCGCTACTCCTGTTTAGTTACTAAAACACAACTACAAAACGAGTTGTCAATGATGGTGAAAAATAAATAAACCTGGAGCATCACAGCTTCCTGTTCCTTTTTGTCAGAGAGGGCCTGGCGCAGTTCAGCCATTTCTTGCTCAAATAATTCAAGCTGCGAGAGATTGAAAAGTGATCAGTTACCAGTTGAAATCTTTGCACTTTCATGAACAAAGAATGAATTATATTATTTGAATGACAAAAGTCATGACATACAATGACACATCGATTTTAAGACTACAGATATGCACATTTTTAGAGATCGCTTGCAAGAAGTTATGAATAGGCACTTAACAATTGCATCAAGTTATTTGGCGGAAATGTTTTAGCAGATAGGCACATATGAAGAATATACTCACAGTTCGACACTAACCTTTACTCTTAGTTCCCGACGATTATCTTCCTTCACCATCTCCATTAGGGCTGCCTCTAGTTCCTCAGCCCTGACGAGCAAGATATACTACATGTATGAGATGAATGCGTAGACTCATAAATATCTTTAGGAGTTCAACTTGTGCTTCAATTCTTTCATTTCACGAATGCAGTCAGTTTACAGAAATGAACTACAAAGTATAAGATATACAGTAACTTGGACGAGGAGAGGGGGGATGAAGGGACTGAGAAAGAATCAAGGTTCACATAGTAAGCAGTTGAATCGTTTGGTAAAATGAACTTTCAGGACAAAATTCGATGCATTAAAACTTAAGAATTTCACCTGAGATCTGCACCTCTCTTCTCTTCCAGTATTTTGGACAGCTCAATTTTCAACTGCACAACCTGCTTCCAGATGGGGTTAGTAACTCTTTTTTTATCTATCGACAGACGAACAGATCAGTACAAACTTGGATCGAATAAACATCCTACAGACAATTCTACAGATAATTCATGGGATTTTTTATATAAATGATTCTATATCTATGCATCAACTGACAGAATGGGCAAAAAAAATAGGCAAACAACAGCTGCCAAATAAATGCATAGACACTTCACCCTTATCTTGTTCCAAGGCATGCTAGAGAAAACAATGCAACTTATAGTCCAATCAGTAAATAATACTTCCCCTCTTTAAACATAAATTAATCCTAACGTCTGTGAACTTAAAGTTATATACCAATATGCCAAATTTATGTTTCGGATTCTCCTTTTTTGCACCTGGTGAAAAAGGTTTCAAGGACATAAGAGACGTCCTGATTCCCAAGTAATTAGATGGTAGGTTTCAATTTGGAGCATGAATATGACAATATGGAATCAGAATGACAGAATCTTTACAGAGGCAATGTAGAACCTGGTCTTGAAGATCGGGAATTGAATTTACTTCAGAAGGAGTAGTTATGCCATGGAGGAACGCATCCTGATTTGCAAATTGAGAATCTGAAGCTGGTATCTTATTGACGATAGGCTTATTGCCTGAAGTCTTATCAGTTTTTGATTCTTGCATCGGAGGTCCAGGACCGCGTTTGAAACTGGCAAGCTTAGTAGCTAGAGATTGGGATCCTTTCCCAACGTTCCCATCAGTTTTGGGTTCTTCCACAAGAGGTACAGGATCGCGCTTGAAACTGGCAAGTTTGTTAGCGAGGGATTTGGATTGTTTGCAAACCTTATCCTCGTCTCTTTCCTCAAGAAACCCAAGTACAGCTGGACGATGCTTTTGTCTCAGACCTTGTATTTTATCTTCTGTTACAGTGTTATACCCCATACAAGCAGTCAACACAAGCTGGCTGCTATCGAACGTTGAACTAGTGAGAGTTTGTAATGAGCAAAGGGCATCTCCAGCATCCTGCGTTGTAACAATAGCAGGACCTAAAAATAGACAAGACAATTTTCATTCCATTTAAATGCATTGAAGAACCACGAGATACAGACTCCAATTCAGATTAACTTAATTTTGGTAGACAAAAGAAGTTCTAAAATACCATATAGCTCCATTATGGCAAGTGCAGTTCGAAACAGCATAACTCGGTTTCCTTCATATAGAAGCACGTCCCAAACCCGCAAAACTGGAAAGCACCAAGTCAGAAAAGCTATTTTCTAGAGTAGGACTAATGAGCATAAACATTTAAAACTCGATCACTTTTCAAAATGGTACAAGTCCTCACCACTCTCCCATGGCAGCATATTTACAAAAATCGACAAGAACCAGGGTGTGGTTATCCATGTAACCTGCACATCTAAGTAATCGAGATGCTTGGCTGCAAAAGAAGCATTATAAAGTATGAAGGCTTTTTTTCAACTACACAATGATAAGAAGTATGACATGGAAGGTTTATGGCAGAGACCACAGACCGAGTTTGGGAAATCTCTCTCGTAATAACTCTTCAAATACGAGCTGATCTACCTAACAATTTAAACCAACCATCTCGGTTAGGATGACATGTTCATGCATATATCATCCAATTTACAGGTAATTCTAGCTTATGTCTTGAGATGAGAACCTTAGATTCTGTCATTTCCTCTGTGAAACAACCATCAAAGAGATCATCAATAATACCCACCAAGGTCCTGCAAGTTTTAGTGCAGAATAGTGTATCATGTCAATGTACATGAAAATGGAGCCGAAAATGTGAATGAACTCTGAATTCCCGTTGACATTTTAAAGGAAGGGACTACTGATTCATGAAACATTGTAATTCAGCTCTAACGATGTCATTTCGACCAACAACTAACATATTACTTCAACCCAAATTTTGTAATCTGTTTTGCTTTTCAGTATATGTTGATTAAATAAAAACGTCGTACAGAGCAGGAAGATCTGCCATTATATTAAGCAATTAAAAAGATTTAGAGCTTACCAAAAGGCATTCTCCTCAGGCATCATCAGCAATAGCAAACCAGCAAAAAAGTTCATCGCCTGAATTGAAAACATAATACAATATGACTTATCAGGTAAAGATCTAATTCTAAATATTGAGTATCCATGTTCTGATGTTAGAAGATAATGACAAGAGCTATGTTGAACCACTAATACCTGACAATACCCAACTGACGGGTTATGTCGAGCATATGCCAAAAGTAATCTTCGTAATGAATCTCTACCATCCTCATTCATCGCAGGATGTCCTGGAAATGTGCGAAGCAAATCCTGCAGACACATGCAAGAAGTTAGCAAATTTGGACAGAAAAATAAACAAAAAAACACAGACTAAAAGAATAGGCAATCTGTCAAATTTAGAGATCATTGTTCATTGAACTCACCAAAGGACATTCATGTACAAGTTCAATTTACTAACAGATCAAATATCGCCTTCTGTTGGGCACGACGTAGAGGGTATGAAAACCTTTTCATATGATAGAGGAGTATTATCCACAAATAAATTATTTTCATCTTTCTGGATATGCCAGTGTCGTCAGACATCCACCGTGTGGCAACTAATAGGAATATGTTGCACAATGAATCTGTTTAAGGCTGAAGGCACAACTGGAAGTTGCATATATAGAGAACAAGATTTCGGTTAAAAACTATCTCTATGATCCTCTATTTGACTCCCGTAAAAATTGTTCTCAAGAACTACTTTGTCAAATGATAAGAGGGAACAAAGCGACAAACTGAAAAAGTTGGGGGATAATTTCATAAGAACAAGAAAATCAGTGATTATCGACGTGCAGAGTAATAGAAGTTGAAATGAATCAGAAAAGGAAACTAGTAATGAAGAAACCACACTCTCAAACAAGACCAACCATCTTGTGCCCAAAAAGAGGTCGAACCTACAAATAAAAAAGATTGAGATAAATTCCAGGGCCCATGCATCTAATGACCTTCTCAATCTGCTTTTTCCATTTTTCAAACTTAGCTTTGACATCCTTTTGATCATCACCGGCATGACCTTCTGGAGCCAGCAAACCCTGGTAATACTTCTCCACACGACGTGCTCTAGCACCAACAAGACCTTGCCAGACCTGAAACATGAATGGTTCCCTTAAACAATGAATGTTTACTAATCTAAAATCTTATTACTAAAAAAGGGGAACAACCTCTCCCCTAAGATGCCTCGGCACTCCTCCTTGAACAAGGAATATAAGTTCTTGCTTCCATGGGAAAAAAGGCTCAGCTTCAGTCACTTTACCAGTGGTTATGTGTTCATTTTTCGTGATTTTGTTCTTCTTAACACGATAACTCATCATATCATCAAGGGCAACCAGAGAAGACCTTATTTCAGTCCATGTCTGTACCACTTCACGTTTTCCTTGTAGAGGCACGGCCGTCCCTACTTTAGGATCACTTGTTACTGCCTTTTCCTCAGGCTCACTAGTTGCCCGACCATCAGATATATGATTCGTTTCGACAGAATTATCCTCATCATTAAATTTCTGTTTTTCGTCTGCAGAATTATCAATTTCAGTCTTTACTTTCTCCAACTTCTCTGTGCATGAAGAATGAGAATCAACGGACGCCTCTTGTTGTTCAAGAAACAACTTCCATTTATGTGATCGTTCTTCTTCCTCTTGCTGCAAGTGAAATATCAACCTTAGAAGGCAACACAAACGTCGACATCTTCCAGTTAACTCTAATGTTCAATTATGTGTATGGGACATTACACACATGAATGCAGATAAACAATGAACAAATACAGCTAGAGGGTATATGGCTAGAGCTACATGTATAGTGATTAAAGTTGCATGTAACAACTAAGCCTACTGCAAAAAACAAAGAAACTTAGAGCTCGACTGCAACATCCTCAGTTATAATGATCCGTTTGCTTAATTTATCGAGGCAAAGTTAACGATATCTAAACTATTTCACGTCATTTACTTTTCATACGCGAACACTATATAAACAAGATGATCAGCGTACGCCACCTTATATATGTTTGCATATTCTTTGTATCTTTGAAGATCTTGAGGTCTCACATTGAAACCATATGCATCCCTGTAAATTAATGACACATACCATTATTTAAAAGCTTTTAAAAAAGATGGTACAAAAACCAGACAAAACATTATAATTATATTATACCTAAAATCAACGTCCAATGAACGCTTGCTCAACAAGGACAACAACATGCTTCCCCAAATACTTCAACCTCACTGACCATATCCTAAATCTTGTCCCCAAAAATTGCTTCAATATTGAGAAATGGAAGAAATAAATTTAAATATGATAATCAAATCGAGCTATATTGTTAATTAATTCTGAACATCTTTTTTTTTTTTTGTAAGTCGAGCATGATCATTAATAGTTACTTAGGTTGTAAGTTGGAGTAAATATGAAATTACACGTGTGTTCAAAAGTTGAAACATTACAAACTAACTGAATTGTTCACTTTATAAGTTACGAAAGAATAATTTAGTTTTGTGAACAAATTTTCCTAAAACTACGAAGCTTAAGACAGCTCTCCAAGATTCAGTTGCAAGATTTTACAGCTTCCAGTCCGAATCACACGTGCAAATACAAACTTTTTCAATTAATTTTTAATATATTATTTTCTTAAGTATTTCATATTATCATTAATAAGTTATTTGTAATCAAACTCTTGCATAAAAACGAGTACGGGTTATTTTTCTTTACCCGTTCCCGGACCGTTATCTTATCGGGTGGATAAACGGATCGGGAATATCGGACCAGGTACCGGGTGGATCTCGGTTTTCCCGGACCAATAAAAGCCCTAAATACGAGTAACTAGATTGAGTAGAAATTTGGGTTAATGGCATCAAATATCACTGAAACTATTTAATATTTCCAGTTCGGTCACCTTCATTTTAAATGGCCATGTTAGATCACTCAACCGCATTTTTTTGGAAAAATTTGGTCACTAGGCCGTTTAAAGATTTTGAGTGCATCTCGTAAGTTTTTAAAAGGGTTAATGGCATGAAAGATTAGTGAACTTTGCTAAACTTTCCCCTTCGATCACCCTCTTTTCAAAGTGAGTGTTTTGGACCACTTAATTACTTTTTTCGCTAAAATTTGATCACTGAGCCGTTTTGAAAGATTTTGGGTACATTTTGTAAGTTTTTAACAAGGGTAATTTTGCCTGTTCACATTTATAGATTTAATCATCTTTTTTGTAAGTCCAGCATGATCATTACTAGTTAGTTAGGTTGTAAGTCTGAGTAAATATGAAATTACACGTGTGTTCAAAAGTTAAAACATTACAAACTAACTGAATTGTTCACTTTATAAGGTATGAAAGAACAATTTAGTTTTGTGATCAAAATTTCCTAAAACTACGAAGCTCGAGACAGCTCTCCAAGATTCAGTTGCAAGATTTTACAGCGTGATTATATCTTGATGTTGAAGTAATCTTGATCGAAGTGATGTAACCGAACATACCCATCTTCGCCTCCACTTGAGAAACTATCAATACAGAATGGCAAGCCAATAGTTAAATGTCAGAAGATGGGAGTAAATTTGAACTGATGGGTACCATAGTCAGAAGATGTTTACCTCTTCCCATCGGGGTTAAAAGCCAAAGCGTTAATAGGACCGAAGTGTCCCTTCACTCCACCTATTTCTTGTTCAAGAATCTGCGATACAATGAAGTATATAAATTAAGAATCTGTGATACAATTAAGTATATAAATCACCAAAGTTTGACATGACATATCAATAGTGATGTTTGTACCTTGTCATAGAATTTTGCTTCAAACTTTCCAGCACGATGATCAGTCATTGTAACATTGACTGCATCTTGCCCACCTCCAAGCACCACCTGGGTTCATGAAAAGAAAGCGTCAAAGAGTAGTCTCCAAAGAATTATGCACATCCAAGACCAAAAAGATGAGAAAGAGGTAAAACAATCCGAAGCTTATAACAGACAAAAGACGTACATGATCGAGCAGTGGAGAGATTGCAACTGCATTGACAGGCGCAGCAGTCACATAAGCCTTGATAACAGTTAACGTTCTGATGTCCCAAAGCTGGCAAAGATAAAGAGTAAACAAAGCAAACATGAATAATGTTATATGGAGTTGTAACTCTAGTGTTGATCACCAGAAGCTGAATGCTATAGGTTTTACCTTCGCAGATTTATCCAAGGAGCCTGTGATAAAATGTGTGCCATCCATGGACTTAGAAAGTGATGTAATTGATTTCTGGTGTCCTGTTTCCTTGTCGGACTCTTTAAGTAGCTTCCCTGTCTGCAAAAATGTATAACTTATGACTACTCTCATGAAATTATGAGATGCTGATATATATAAGGTCAAAGTGCTACTGACCTCTGTATCCCAAATACGAACAGTAGCGTCTTCACCGACACTTAAAATAGTCTTGTTAAGTGGTCCCCAAACAGCTCTGGTAATTCTACCCAGCGGACCCTTGATTATAATAACAGACTCGCTCGTCTCTGTAGAGTCAAGGGTATCAAGTACACCATAAAAGGGTGCGCATTCATTACTTTTTAACTGAAAACCATATAGGGTGCATTAGTCACTTACGGTCACTGAGATCTCCAGCAATGCTCTTCACATGAATGGCTGATGGTTCACCCATGAAGGGGTCAGTTGTTATCACAGCAAGCTTATCACCAACGGAAAACTCAACGGCCCTAGCAGGTGATTTGAAATTAAAAGAGAACAACTGAGTTCCGGATTTGACATCCCATAACTTTGCACTCTGATCTGCACTTCCAGTGATGAGCCTGGTTGAATCCCCTGCAGGAGAACATTTCACATTTCAGATTCTATCCAACTATCGTCAGAATCAATTGGAAAAAAGTTACATGAGGAACCAATTTACTACCTCCATCATAAAATTAAGAAACCTTGAGGCCTTAATTGGCACACATAACTTACATTAGAATAAAAAATATAATGTTACTAGTCCAAATTGTTAAAATCTAAAAACTCAAACATCAACTTCCAATCTGGATAATCTCTTGTCGGGGTACTATTTTGTTTTTATCATTAATGAGGGTCAACACTCCTTTAAACATCAATTAAAATTATATAAACTAAATCTAACGTAATTTAAACATCAATTATACCAAAAGTAAATTAAAACGAATTGAAGAGCTAATAACGTACTCGAAACATCGCAGGTCCAAACGGCGCCGTTATGACCACGGTAAGGTACCGAGACGCTCGCCGTTATCAGCAAACCAAACGTTTGGAGTATGATCCTTAGCGCAAGAGAAGAGTAGATCTCCATCTCTATTGTACTTGAGATATGTGAGAGGCCTTTCATGCCCTTTCATCAATATTGGTCTCATTGTCCCAAAATGAATGTCCAATTTCAAAAGCTGAGTTTTATTTTTTTTTTGAATATGAAAGCTGGGTTTGA
Source organism: Echium plantagineum (assembly GCA_003412495.2). Taxonomy (NCBI): domain Eukaryota; kingdom Viridiplantae; phylum Streptophyta; class Magnoliopsida; order Boraginales; family Boraginaceae; genus Echium; species Echium plantagineum. The sequence goes on along the minus strand of CM016566.1, from coordinate 3,376,727 downwards.
TTTTTGGAAGATAAACCCTATAATCGTTGTGTTATATCGTTCAAAAGAGTCGGTGGGCTTTGAAGTCTGTTGCCTGTTGGTGAGATTTTAGACAATAGGGCTTCTATTCCTGAAGTATGTCAGTATTAAGTTACGAACCCAAAAACTTTCTGATCACTATTACTCTGTTAGCAATGATCGTTTGTAAAATGAACCTTTTGAATTAAGCATTGGACAAGCGTCCTCCTTCCTTTTACCACAATAATATTAAATTACCACTAGTCAGTATATGAGATATATTAGTTTTTTCTAAAGTATACTACGGAGTACTATATAATGTTTCAAAATTTGATCGTATATTTATTTGAGCGAATTCGAGAATAACCGATTAATTGATTGTGCATAAATTTTATTTAAGCTTTAGTCGAACATTCGAGCGAGTTATCGACTTGGAGTTCTTAAGTCAGATGCCGAACAGCAACAGGTACCAATAGTAGGTCCATTCATGAATCTACGCACATACATCGTCCTTTAAGGTTTAAAAACAACACAACAAGTTCATAAAGAAAGGCATTTATCACAATGATATGGAGTACGGTATTTTACTAAATGAAGATCTTAACACACACTTCAGTTACAGTACAAGTTTATTCATATAGCTCGGGTCTTTGTTGCTTCATCGTCTCCTCACCATGCTCACTTCGAACCCTACAATTGAGACGAAAGATTGAGCTACGAATAGTAAATTACCCAAGTTAGCTACATAGGAGAAGAGTTGACAACATCACAGCAAATAAGCTCAGGAATTACCATAAAGCGAGTCTTGAACAATTCCACAAAATGATTGGGGTCACATTTTGTTGGCTTGTAGGCGTCTAACTTGTTAATCTCCTGCAGAACATTTGAACAATACATCAAGTAAAATCTACATGCTTGTATAACAATTTCCCTTCCAACCTGGGCACCTTAGCTTGCATATATAAACACTCGATACAATTACATAACCGAGCGCCTCATTAATTATTGACTCTGAAGCATTACAAAACACATTTCTGTTAGTGTAGTATTAAGCTCAAGATACGATTATAAACCAATTGAGATGCAGGACAATACTTCGAATAGCTGGTTAAAGACAATTTGAGACGATATTTTATTGTACACACTTCATTAACACAACTAAGTTTTCTTTTGAATTATCAAAGCTTCATGCAGTTTGGAATTTCCCGACGTTCATTAAACACAACAGGTAATGTGAATATTAGGCAGAGGAAGAAATTAAACCCGCACACAGTATACCTCAATCCATGATGATAGTTTAGGCCTGCCTGGTGTGATGTCAATCTTGTACACTTCTTGCAGAATGAGTAGGAACCTCTCAACAAATGGCGCATATGCAGCATCAACCTGAAGATAACAATAATCGAAAAATTGAACAGTGTTAAATTTCGATTTGATGGATATATATGGTATCATGTTATAATGCCTGAAATTAGGATTTTACTTTAGCGCAACAATTACGCAACTTACTTGGCTGAATTTCTCCCCAAGAAAGAAAGGTCCGTCGTTGAATTTACCCAAAGCTGTTTCTAGGCGATCAAATGCAACAGCTGATGCAATACACATTTCGATCAAGGTTCTCATAATATAGTCTTAAGTTCAGAACTGCAACTGATCCGACTAAGTTAAGCAAACAAAACAAAATATGCCCACCTGAGTCCTTCTCTGGATCTCCTTTAGCCAAAGTAAACAAAGTTTTATTGAACTCATCACTGTAGGCAAATAGCTCTTCAGCAAATTTCTGTTTCTCAGGATCCTGCAATATATGCGGTTTAGCATAACGAGTTTGATTTTTTCCCAAGAATATTAATGATATACACTCTTAATTCTTACATCAGGCAGAAGTGATGGGCCTTCAAAGTTACTATCAATATATTTTACTAAATCCAAGCTTTCTGCGGTGACTTTACCCTTGTGCTCAAGTGCTGGCACCTATACCATAAACCAGGATCAATTTGATTCATTTTGCAAGAAATACTTTACAACGCATATAGAATACTCGAATTCAGAACTTGGAAACCGAATACTTGAAAATCTGAACCGGACAATCTCTTTGAGATAGGAGTATATAGACACACTGGGTACCTTATTCTCAGGGTTGACTTTCTCCTTGTACCAAACAGGTTTGTTTTGAAGGTCAATACCAACCAGCTTGATCTCGTCTTGCAAACCCTGAATACGAAAACACAAATTTAGATATTAGGACAGAAAATTCGAACCAAAACGAGACAAACACAGCACAGAGGTTGTCCTGCAAAACCTTGTAATTCCTCACGATCCATGTCCGCTGAGCAAAAGGGCACTGATAATTTGTATACAGCCTTCCAATACAAACAAAATAAATCAAAAAACCGAATCATCATTGAAATAGATTGTCTACTTTACCCTTAGCCGATACATAAATCAAAATAATAACGATCATGTTAATACCATGTGATACGTTTCTCTAACAACGTAATAAAATATATAAAAATATTCATTTCGAGACATAAAAAGTGAATCATCGAAATTCAAAACTGGACAAGCGATCGTACCTTGTGGTCCCATCAAACACGGTGGGTGGTGGAGAAGAAGAATCCAAATATGGGGGAAGAACTTCTGTGGCCATTTTTAATACAAAAGGAAATGTTGCAGTTTGAGGGGGCTTAAAGTTGTTTATGAGTGTGAAAGGTGAGGTATATCGAAGAGAGGCCATGCTTAATTATATTTATAGATTTAGGACATGGGTAAATATGTGACTTTATGTATTTGTGTATATCTCTATACTCAACTGCTTTAACAACTCGATAATTATTGGCTTGCTTCTAGATGATCAAGACTTTTGTTGCTACCACATGTGAGCCATGACGTTTTCATAAGCTAAACTTATCAAAATATTGAAATCAAGAATCTTCCCATATTGTGTAACCAAGTTCTTCTTTGCAGAACTTTTCTACTTTCTAATGGGACATATGAACCGCAACCATCATTGACTAAGTTGGTAATTGCCTTTGTTTTTAGCTGTTTCAGTAATCTCCTCAATTCATTTTAATAGATTTTTTTTTTTCGATAAACAACTTAATTTATTAATTATTTTTAATGATGTATAATATCATGAATTCGTTTTTACAAAATGTGTGAAATCGTTAGACTAACAGTCAGTCAGTCCTACACGAGAAAATAAATGCAAGATATGTCTCACCTGGTAAAGACTAGAGCTTTCTTGTTAACCACTTCGTTTACACAAAATTATTTTAATTCGTTACAAGTTGAGCTATACCTAAGCATGGATTCGTTTTTTTAAAAGTATTTCCATACAATAAAAGTTAATTAGTAATTGAAATTATATCTTGAAAATTAAGTAATTCTATAAAGCTCCTATGGTGAATGATATAGAAGAATATGATATGTCCACATGACACAACTCGAATGATCACAGATTTTATTATAAGAGTGCGCTTCTCTATAAGTGTGTAAATTTGATTCATGACACATGCATAAGTAACTCTATATTGTATAAGGGAGGACATGCTTGGGTGCATCGTTACTCAGAATTTGAGCATTCTTAAGGTGAAATACGAGATTATTAGAAATATATTTTGAATTATCGTCTGTATTGGACGATGAGCTAGCGAAACGGGATGACTAATATGACCCATCATTTTGTATAGAAGAATATATACGATGTATGATTCCACAAAGCCCACCACGACGACAAAAAAGAGTATAGTACTATGATGCCGCATTTAGCGTGATTGACCAGGAAACAGTAATGAATGATGAACCAACATACATCTATATTCTCTTCACCAACCTTTTTAACGAATAAATACTACTCCTATTAAGTATCGAAAGCCATCTGTCATCATCACTCGCGTCATTATCTAAATTATTTTCTAAGAAGTGGATTATAGGAGTTACGAACGTATTCATAATTGGAGAGGTACTGACTAGAAATTTTTAGGTTCGAATTTTACCACATCGCTAATTTAAAAAAAGTATACTCCTTCCAATCCAAAACAAATGTCTTTCTAGACATTTCACACAAATTAAAAAACAAACATTACATTCACACTTTCCATCTATGCCCCTATAAAACAATCACTAATAATTCAATTATCACTTAACTATATGATACAATCATTACTTTTTTTGAGTTATTCTATGTAAATAGAGATATTAAAGGAAAAAGTGGTATATTGTACATTAGTTTATGTAAAAAGATATTTGTTTTGGATATTGTTGAAATGTCTAAAAAGACATTTATTTTTGAATTGGAGGGAGTATATAATTTTTTATTCGAATTTAGAATGTAAGTTGGCCGGTTTCTGAGACATTGTTTCTAATAGTTCTCAATTGATAAACAAGGTTTTAACAGGTATTGGAGCATGCAATTTAATGAATTGAGTAAGAGCTTTTTTTTTTATTCAAACGATAGAAATTACAAAAAATTACACAATAAGAAATATATTACGTTTTAAACTAATTAAATGAGAGTCTAAGCTCCAAAATAACTTCGTTTTTTCTTATTGCTGCAGCAATGAACGTTGGCTTCATAAAACTCCAATATATGTAATGCTTAAATTTCGCTTCCTCAATGTGCTAAAATGTTGCAAAGGCAGCCCCGTAAAAGCTCGAACCTAAGACCTCTTAAAAAAGGCTCGGGCCCGGTACCAATAGGCTAAAAACCTTGAATAATCGAGTAAGAACTTGATTGTTCCAAATTTCAAACAATGCTTTCTATTTGAATCGTGCTCTATAATCAACGAAACTAATGATCGAATCCAATTTTTTTCAGATTACAATGAATGTCGAATTACTTGTTCCACATTGGCATATACACAAATGGCAAGTTCATAAATCGTACTAACAAACAAAGGGTTAAAGGGGATCCACCATAAATATCATAACAGTGTTTTTTAAAAGAAATGATCATTTTGACCCCAAATAAAATTTAATGTCCACTATACTTTCAAATAACGATTTGGTTCCTCCTGATTAGATCTTGATGTTGAAGTAATCTTGATCGAAGTGATGTAACCGAACATACCCATCTTCGCCTCCACTTGAGAAACTATCAATACAGAATGGCAAGCCAATAGTTAAATGTCAAGGTACCAGATATTCATATGGGAGTAAATTTGAACAGATGGGTATCATAGTCAGAACTCAGAAGATGTTTACCTCTTCCCATCGGGGTTAAAAGCCAAAGCGTTGATAGGACCAAAGTGTCCCTTCACTCCACCTATTTCTTGTTCAAGAATCTGTGATATAATTAAATATATAAATTAAGAATTTGTGATATAATTAAGTATACAAATCACCAAAGTTTGACATGACATATCAATAGTGATGTTTGAACCTTGTCATAGAATTTTGCTTCAAACTTTCCAGCACGATGATCAGTCATTGTAACATTGACTGCATCTTGCCCACCTCCAAGCACCACCTGTGGTCATGAAAAGGAAGCGTCAAAGGCTTCACAGAGTAGTCTCCAAAGAATCATGCACATCCAACACCAAAAAGAGGAGAAAGAGGTAAAACAATCTGAAGCTTATAACAGACAAAAGACGTACATGATCGAGCAGTGGAGATATTGCAACTGCATTGACAGGCGCAGCAGTCACATAACTCTTGATAACAGTTAATGTTCTGATGTCCCAAAGCTGGCAAAGATAAAGAGTAAACGAAGCAAACATGAATAATGCTATATGAAGTTGTAACTCTAGTGTGGATCACCAGAAGCTGAATGCTATAGGTTTTACCTTCGCAGATTTATCCAAGGAGCCTGTGATAAAATGTGTGCCATCCATGGACTTAGAAAGTGATGTAATTGATTTCTGGTGTCCTGTTTCCTTGTCGGACTCTTTAAGTAGCTTCCCTGTCTGCAAAAATGTATAACTTATGCCTACTCTCATTAAATTATGAGATGCTGATATATATAAGGTCAAAGTGCTACTGACCTCTGTATCCCAAATACGAACAGTAGCGTCTTCACCGACACTTAAAATAGTCTTGTTAAGTGGTCCCCAAACAGCTCTGGTAATTCTACCCAGCGGACCCTTGATTATAATAACAGACTCGCTCGTCTCTGTAGAGTCAAGGGTATTAAGTACACCATAAAAGGGTGCGCATTCATTACTTTTTAACTGAAAACCATATAGGGTGCATTAGTCACTTACGGTCACTGAGATCTCCAGCAATGCTCTTCACATGAATGGCTGATGGTTCACCCATGAAGGGGTCAGTTGTTATCACAGCAAGCTTATCACCAACGGAAAACTCAACGGCCCTAGCAGGTGATTTGAAATTAAAAGAGAACAACTGAGTTCCGGATTTGACATCCCATAACTTTGCACTCTGATCTGCACTTCCAGTGATGAGCCTGGTTGAATCCCCTGCAGGAGAACATTTCACATTTCAGATTCTACCCAACTACCGTCAGAAACAATTGGAAAAAAGTGACATGAGGAACCAATTTACTACCTCCATCATAAGATTAAGAAACCTTGAGGCCTTAATTGGCACACATAACTTACATTAGAATAAAAAATATAATGTTACTAGTCCAAATTGTTAAAATCTAAAAACTCGACCATCAATTTCCAATCTGTCGGGGTACTATTTCATATGATATCGAATCAAAATGATTTGGCGAACATATAACTCATTATTCAAAGATGGGTTCACCGTTCTATACAACTAATTTTAAGGATAAAAATATGATCTTTTAAGACTTTAATGTAACAGAAATTTAATCTAATTAATTAAGGGTTCAAGAGGCAGTAACAATAAGCACATTCATATAGATTCCTCTGCGAGCTCAATCTTCAATAAAATATCCAAATTTTCAATTAAAGAAACATCAATTTAATTAATAGAACCTTATTATTCATTATTCAAACGTGGACACCTATCTATATAACTAATTCCAAGTGAAAAAAATTAATCTTTCCCTAAACTATTCAACAAACATGCAATACAAATAATAAATTAGAGCTCAAGAGGTAGTAACAAAAATAATCATATAATTCATCGCCTAGCTGAAGCTAGAGAATTTCAATAACAGAAGCAAACAAAATACAAACCAATTAATCATCTCATAACAAATAACTACCAATCTACAATAAAAAGTATTCTAAATCTAAACACAATCGAAATATTAGTTATAAAAACATCAATTAAAATTATATAGACGTAATTTAAACATCAATTATACCAAAAGTGAATTAAAACGAATTGAAGAGCTAATAACGTACTCGAAACATCGCAGGTCCAAACGGCGCCGTTATGACCACGGTAGGTACCGAGACGCTCGCCGTTATCAGCAAACCAAACGTTTGGAGTATGATCCTTAGCGCAAGAGAAGAGTAGATCTCCATCTCTATTGTACTTGAGATATGTGAGAGGCCTTTCATGCCCTTTCATCAATATTGGTCTCATTGTCCCAAAATGATTGTCCAATTTCAAAAGGTGAGTTTTTATTTTTTTGGAAGATGAAAGCTGGGTTTGATTTTTTTGGAAGATAAACCCTATAGGCTATAATCGTTATTGTTATGTAGTTCAAACGAGTCGGTGGGCTCACTGTAGATATATTGGGCCCGTCCTTCCCGAAACTGGATTAGAGGGGGTTTCACATTACATTATGATTATGACTGAATAAGAGCATGTACGTCAGTTTCTCTAAATTTTTCTCTATAATTCATTTTCAATTATTAATTTTTTATTTTTGGTACTCAGTTCTTTAGCAGATTTTCAATTATTCACAATTAATTGAATCATAATAATTATAATTATAAAATAGGGAGAGTATAAATTTGAGAGTGAGTGAATAATTTATAGGGAACCAAGTTATTTTAGGAAAGCTGAAAAAGTGTCAATTTCAGTGATTTGAACCCGTACTATAACTTATAAGGAAGTTGATGTACATGCTCTAAGTAGTTGTATTAATTTAAAATGACGTTTTAGTAATTTTGTATGACTACTCCATATAAATGTATTATATTTAGCATTTGCATTATGATTATGATTGAATAAGTAGTTGTATTCTATAATACTCATCAATATCTTACAATTGTTAAAGTTTTATATCAAAAAGGATTAATGACATGAAAGATTACTCAATTTCGCTAAACTTTCCACTATCACCCTCTTTTTAAAATGAGTGTTTTGGATCACTTAAATACATTTTTTAGCTAAAATTTAATCACTGGGCCGTTTTAAAAGATTTTGGGTGCATTTTGTAAGTTTTTAATGAGGGTAATTTTGTCCGTCCACATTTATACACATTAATTTTTTTGAAAATTTTATTAAAAAATATTTTTTAGTTCTAAAAATAATATTTTTGTAGACCGTTCGGCCCGGTTCGTTTGACACGTCTACTATAAATGATACTCTCATTTAAGGCGCCCCTACTTGGCTAACCCATCGTCCAACAGAGGAGGTGAATCAAATTTGAAAGCAAAATTCGCTGGGAAAGGTTATGGGGTTGGGCAGCCCAAAACATGTAAAACAGAAAGGGCTCAGCCCAATTAACAAACACGACTTGGGACTTGTGCGCTTCTCATTTCATTTCCCACCAACACCCCATATAAAAAGAATCACATCTCACCAAAAACACTCAATTTCTATATCCGCCTTCACATTTTTCACACACAAAGCGAACAAACAAACTAACAAACAATTTTCTCTTCATCATCATGGCCACCGCCACGTCAGCACCGGAGCTCGAAAACCCTAAACCTACACCATTACCCGTAACTGAAACGCAAAGTGCAGATCCTGCTATATCACCTACATCCGCTTCAGTTGCCGTTGTCGGAGGCGGTGACGAACTGAACAAAACCTCTCCGGCGAGTAATGCTAGCGATGAAGGAAGTGTGGAAAATAGTGTCTCGAAAAAGATGAAACGTGCTGAGCGTTTTGGTGTTCCGGTTAAACTGTCCGAGGAGGAAAAAAGAAATTCTCGAGCCGAGAGGTAATCTAGGGTTGACATTGTTTTATTGATTATTTATTTATTTGAAATTTGTCGAATTCGATTTTGTTAATCATCAGCAAGTTATGTAAATGTTTATGTACTTATTTTGCTTGCTTGTTATTGTGTTACGGTGAGTATATTTTCAAGAGACATTGTGGAGCTGAGAATTACTTTATCTATTCACATGGTATTAAATTGATTTTGATTTTATTAGCTAATTATGTATATCTACGGTTTACCTTTTTGTTTTGTTACTGTGTTAGGGTTATTAGCTTTCTGTTTAGTTAGTTGCTTTAAATTCTTCCTATCAAATCAACCAATAAGTAGATGGAATCGTGTTAATGCCAGGTTTCTGCTGGGTTTCGTGTTTGATTTTGTGCTCTTTATCCTAAGCTGTGGAGATTTAGAATCGTTACTTTCATTCATTCCCTAATTTTGTATGTTTTGATTGTGGATTGGTTCAAATAAGTCACATGACTGCTTTGCTTTGGAAATTGTGTCGATACGTGACTGTAGAAGTTTGGATGAGTTCATTCGGCGTAGGCTAGCAGCCTATCACTAGTTTGGAGATTTAGACAGTTGTGTTACGACTGTCTGGTTGTTTATGTAATGAGTTATGTTTGTCTTATTGGTATTTATTTGATGTGTTCGATATGAAGATCTAGATCATGAGGTTACGAATTACTTTTTGCAGATTTGGCACTAGTCCTACTTCTTCTGGACCAGAGGCATCATCTAAGTCGTCTGAGGAGTTGAAGAAGAAGGCTAGAGCTGAGAGGTATTCATGCACCCATGTTGTGTGTATTGTTGCACTTACTTTTAACTGGAAATGCATTTGACAAATTTTGATTTTCCAGGTTTGGTATAGTGCAACCTGCTTGTGTATCTACTGCTGAGGAAACTAAGAAGAATGCTCGGCTTGAAAGGTTTGGAGCAGTTGCGAAGGCAGGTCCATTGGAGGAAGAGAAAAAAGCAACAGTTGCAAAGGTTGATCCATTGGAGGAAGAGAAAAAGAAAGCCAGGGCTATCAGGTTTATTTCAGTGTACACATAATTGGAATGAATTTAAGGTGCAATACTAAGATATAAGCTAACACATCTATATTCTTTCAGGTTCTCCGAGTCTCAACCTAGTTCAAAAGAAGAACAGAATGGTACAGGAAGCATTGACGTGGTATGTTTAGTTTGATACACTTTTTAAGTATTTAATATAATGATGCTCTATTAATCCCTGTTAATTTCCACTCATATTCAGAAGACAGTGAGTGAGGCAGGAGTGGCATAAAAGTGCATCTATCTTCATGGAATGGTAAGTCCCGTTAGTATAGCTCTTGAACTTGGAGTAAATTGTTAATTTTTGTCGTGCTCATAATCAGTATTCTGATGCCTTTCTCCGTCTGCTATGTTTGTCACACAGATTGACAGGTTAAAGTTCCTCTTGTTCTGTGACTCGGTGACTTCACTAGTAGCTTGTGTACATGGTTCATTTTAGTTTGAGTCAAGTAGTTTAGGTACTTTGAACTTTTGGTCTTCTGATCTGCAAGCAAGTTCTTAGTGTTTGGTGATACCGGGGTTAAGTAATGACATCCTTTTAGTGTACGAATATGTTCTTAAATGACCTATAGGAGTTGTATTCGGTAACTGTAAGTCCTTATTTGATGATATAGCAGGAATTAGTTTCTTACACCCAAACAAGTTAAGCAAGAATTTAGTCTTGCATTTTGCATTTTCTGATGGTCTTGGCTGTGCTTCCTAGTATTCTAATGCCAGTTCTCTACCAAAGATGGCATATTGCATCCTACAAAATTACTTTATCTGTCGTTTAGTAGTTTCATCTGTTTGGAGCTTCTCCTGTAACCGTTTTAATGAATTTAGTATCCGAATTTGGCTCTATGGACTTTGTAGGATTCTAACTTTAACCATCATATTTAGTGTCCGTTTGTTTGATTTGCTTTGGAATATCTTGTCGAGTCATTATTATATGAAGTATCATCTAGTTTTCACTTAAGGTACCATCTAATTATTGCTTCAAATGGGTAAAGCTGTTCTCATTTGTTCAACTATATGCTCACTTGATATACATGTTATGACCATCATTTGGCTGCAACTGGAAATACTTAATGGTGATTATTAGTCAAGTATGGAGTTATTTCATTGCTTGATAATATAGCATGGAACTGGTAATTTGTTAGCTCGTTTTAGCCTACATTTGATTTTCGTCTTCAATCTGTTGCGTCTTATCTTGGTAGTTTTAGTGGTCATTTAGAAGAACAAGGGAGTAATAGGATGTCATATCAACTCGGGTATCACCAGAAACCAGACTGAGTTGCTGTTTTGCAAACACAAATGAGGGATCTTTTCTTCTGTTATGTTTTTTGTTTTCAACATCTTAACTGAGATGAATTCAGCAGAAATGCGTACTATATTTTCTGATGTTGTAATTACAAGGCAGTTGTATGCCAGATTATCATTGTTATTGTAGTTTGCTTACTATATTTCTGATACTGTAATAATGCCGATGACTTAATAGCCTGGTGGCATATGACTAAGCTTCCAACTAGGAGTTCATGGGTTCATTTTTGTTGGAGACAATTTGTCTCATATTTCTTTCAAACTGTTTATTAATTAGTTAGCACTTAATTCTACCCTGGGACTGACCGAGTGGAAGTCTAATTTTCATGTCATGGACCAGGCGTAGTTTTTCCAAGATTATTGTATTACATTGTACTATATTACCAAGCAAATGAACATGAATGCCTTTCATACACGAACTCACGTAGGTTTAAATTAGAACTTAGAGAAAATTGAAGGGTAAGTGATTGGAGATTTCTTTTATTGAAGACACTTTAATTGAAGACAACCCATCGAGGACAGATGTCTTTTATTGAAACTGAGAAGACAAGATTTCTTCTATGCTTGCAATGAGCAAACTAAATGTAGACTCGAACCATCCTATCTAGCTCGAGCAAACTCAGTAACCATCCTATCCAAGTCGAGCAAACTCAGTGCAGACTTGAACCATCCTATCCAACTCGAACCATTCGTTGTTGTTCCTTTGAAATTTGAATTCTTTCTTTAACATGCCCTACAGAATCAAGAACTTCTTTCACTGTAGCTGTATATGGAAGATTACTAAGGACCAATGCCATTGAATCATCCACATCATTTGGCCATTCATCATCTTCTCCGTTATCTCTATGATCTTCGTTGGAAGAGATTAAGCTAAACAAAAGAATGGAGTTCGTCAATTGCAAGCCTACCTTAACTCAAACTGCAAAATAGCATTGACCAAAAAAGTCATCATATATATTTGGATTACCTTTGACCATCAGCTCTTGTGTTTTGTGAGCTCTCGAATGAATTACTTCTCCCAACTGAACTAATAGTCTCTTCATCTCCTATACTTTCTTGCCCTTTGCTAGATGAACTACCATTTGGCAACTTCATATTCCCAATAGATCCTTGCTTGTTTACTTCCTTGTCCTCTGTTTTCTTCGAAGTACGAGAAGCAGAAGACGAGATAGAAGTGACTTCACTTCTGTCGAATGAACAAGACTCGTCTAATTCATCAAAACCACTCGAGGGCTTTGATATTTTCAAGGACTGAAGCTTCTTCATCAACGATCTCAATCTTTTTTCAGCTTTCTTTCTTGATTTTATCTCCTCTTTCAACAAAGCTTCCAGTTCAACCAACTAGCAAAATTTGAGTAATAAATCAAGACAATGCTCAAAAAGTTCAAAAATTGTGTAACTAAACACCAATCACATTATGACCAACAATATAATCTATGTACTTATTTTCATGAAAAATAGTATGAGGTTAGGAAGAACCTTGTTTTCGGTCTGTTCTGCTGCTTGTTTGGCATTTCTTGAAGCTAATCTCTCCGCTAGCAATCTTCCTCTAAGACACTCCACAGTTCTCAACCCATTTTCTTCTACCATCTTGTTTCTCGCTACCAAATGAACGTGTTAGGCTAATGAGCGAGTATATTTCTATCAAAACAACATTCAAAAGCAATTCAAAAATCACTACAAAACAAGTGAATGTAATTGTTTTGGGGGACATATAATTTGATATTCCACTTTACATTGACTTGAAGAGTTGAAGTAGTATCTTGTGAAGTTTTTTTGTTTGTAGTTTCTAATGAAAGCAATTGGAGTATTATTTATCCTGTAGCTGTGTAGAGATATGTTGAAAGCAACATTTCTGTTTGATTTGAATTCACAACTCCATAAAATAATATTACACCTCAAATCTCAGATCAAGAGTTTAAAGACTATTGAATACTAGAGTAATAAATAGGCGCGGGATGATATTGAATCATTTTGAATAAAAAGTTGAAAAAAAATAGTTGGAGTAATAAAAACAAACACATAGATTAGATGAAAGAACAAAAGAACATGTCAGATCATTGCCGGTTGCTGCCCCACCTGTTGATTTAGTAGTGGCTTCAATTCAAATTATTCTAAACTAAATATGAAGAAATTAAATTGTGGGAATTATTTTATCTAATTAGAAGACTAGAACTTTCATTTTCATTTTAACCGGTTTAACATATTCGCTTCTTATGAGAATTGGGCCCATACAATATGAAAATACGATACTATTAATAGTTAATATTTTAATTTTTTATCGGTTAAACTATGTTTGGACTTAACTTAAAATTGATTTCTGAAAATTTGAGAAAGTAGTTGACAATTGTATCCCGTTATCGGGGTGTGTGAGAGCACTAAAACACACATGATTCCCTAGGCTCAATAGTTTCTTGTGCCGTGAACTGTACCAACAATTACAAATCTTGCAAATGAGTAAACTTAAATAAAGTTCAACCAAATTTTATTTTACTATTATTGTAATTTTAGCCTATAAATTTTTATAAAAACATTTATAGACGCGGGTGACAATCTTGCCATATTAATATTGCTTGATTATATTCTTGCATAAGACATAAATAAAATATTGTTATTATGATTTTAAGAAATGAAATGTGTCAAAATCTCATTTTGAAAAGCAATAAGACAATATATATGTGATTTGTAGTAAGTGTTTCAGGATAACTACCTTCACGAGAGCTAATGTCGTACATAAATGTTGCCTCTATTACCTCATTTATTTATTTATTTTCACCGCACCCTAAATATTAATTTTCTCACATTCATGGACTTTACCTAGTTAAAAGCAAAAAGAGACGGTTCACAATTGTTAGCTAGAATAATTCACTTACAATTACTGATTTTATTACTTTTTTAAATTTTAATCACTTGCTATATTTTATCGTATTCATAGTATTATATAATTGTACTATTGAATTTAATGAGATTATATCGAAGCTTGAAGCTTCCAGTCTAGTAGTAGCGGCTTGAGCTTTATTATCTATAACTTTTCATTATTTATCGTGTGGAATTTTTAGGCGTTTCGATAATTTATAGTATCCATTTTTTGGGATTTTGACTTCAAAATAATTTCGAGGATTAAAATCACATCACTGCAGGTATGTTCTCATCGAATAATTAGTGATCTCACATCTGTATGTGGTTGACGACATCCCCTTTCTCATCCGCCAAACGATTTTTAATGTGAAAATGGCGAATTCTGCACGCAACCATTATTACTTGACAACACTCCCTCACTCGCACGCCTTTCTATCTAGCAGGAGTAATCATTTTGTAAATGTGGGATTCAGCTTATAATACTCTAATACATCTCTACCAACAATTTATTTTTATCTACTTTGGCTTATTACTAGACAACTTCCTTATATATCAATATTTACATGTTAAAAGGTAATGATATTGAGGAGCACAATTCACATTCAAATTACTATATTATCCTTATACTATCATTTGTCCCCTATTCTATCATTTTGGGGGACGGGATGGGGGTGGGGTGTGTTAAAGAAGAAAGGGTGGGGTGGATGTACTAAAGAAGAAAGAGGTTGGGGTTTATTTTTAATTATGTAAAATATTTTAATATAGCCTCATATACTTTCGAATAATAGCAGGAATAATAAGTATAGGAGGCAAATTAAAACTAAAATGACAGTATAAGAGGCAAACTGCGAATTAGCCTAAAAAATAAGATATCAATTGGAGTTTCCTTTCACCAACAAGGCAACAACATAGAGATGCTCTACAAACTTTATCTACCCCTCTTCCCGTCTTACTACAACACATACACTTATCTATCTGATCTGTTATACACACTCAAATAGTGAGTCCCTGTATCTTTAAATGACAATTCTGTACTTCCTATTTGGAAGTGTAATAGGTGAGGAAGTTAAATATGAGGGTAAATGGTCATTTCATGTAATAGTAAACTACTATTTGGACGTGTGTACCATGGTTCCTCTTATCTATTTAATACTTTGATCCACCTCTATTCAAATTTTCTCATTTATTTCAATAACGTTACCCATCTATTTCAATGTAATATCATAATGTATGATTGACTCATTTCATAGTATAAAACCATACAAAATCCTTTAATAATATGGATTCCTCAAATTTAGTGAATGTTTTCATCTCAATTCTCAATATGTGCAATTATATTGTTGTAACTTCTACCCATTGGCCCATTTGGTAATACTAGCTAATCATGCGATCACTATAAGTCTTAACAAGTTCGAGAGATTACAGAAAAAGTTCGCATTATTATTACTGATAAATTTAAATCGAACAATAAAAACGAAGATTTTTTTGAGAATCTCACAACTAAATGGCAAGCGGTCCGGGCCGGACGGTCCGTTAATAGAAGGCCCGATCCGTTAGACATCGTCTACTCAGAACTCACAACATACTTTGATTAGACAGTGGGCTTTATCCCACCTCCGATGGGTTGTCCAGTCAGCCACTATAAATAATTAAATAAACAATAAACTATATGCCTATATGCAACATGCAAGTGAGCAAGTGCTTATGTAATAAGTTCTTTTTATTTAAAAACCCATCCAACACTCCTTATAATGAAAATCGAATTCAGGACCTCTAAGTCACTGGAAGACCTCCTAACCAGTAACCACTAGGTCATTCAATGTTCTCATCCAATTTTCGATTAAATTGTGTGCGATTAAAATATAATTTAGAATCAAGAGATAGTTTCAAATTTATATTAAAAATTGAAAAGAAGACAGTCTCTTAAATTTTAGGCTGGAGGATGTTTGTTTTATTGATCTCGATATTATAAATTTATTAATTGATGAGATTCTTATTGTGTTGGGTGCATATACTATTAGGTAGATGAAAATGAATTTGATGTGGGACCAAATTCGTATGTGGTCGTACGTATACACTTTTGTCTTTAAGTTTGTTCCTTTTTCTCAACTGACAAATGATTGGTCGATATGAGTTAAGAGAGCATGATATGATTCTTCAAATGGAAACTCCACTACTTATCACATTTTCATTTCATTTCGATCCGGGGAAGGTCTTTTCCCACAAAACTCATTCAATTATTAAACTTAACATATCAGATTTACACATGTGTCCCTAAAGATAGATTACTAGATCTCCATGTCACTATTACAACTTTATCCCATCTTTTTTACTGTATTTTGGAACGATAGATAATCAAATACATTATTAAATAATGTTTCATTTCAGAAAAAATATACGTTACGTGTATGTTCATTATTGTATGATACAAATAGCATACATGTTAGCACACGTATCAGTTTAGTCTCTCGTAATCTCATATGATCCGAGTACATTATTAAACGTTTCACATAAAAAATATAGATTATGTATATGTTTATAGAATATGATTTTTTCTTAATGTAATATTATTCAGAGTATCCTAATATATCTAGATACTTGCACTATCCAATTAGATTATTCATCATGATAATGCACAACAAAGTGTTCTCTTAAGGGGAACTACTATACACACACACTCAAACAGTGTTTTTTAGAAGTGAAATTACTACTAGTGGGAGGTGCCCGTCGGTTGACGGGCGGGTGTTAATTTCACATTGGGCTTAACTACATTTTTACATGTGTTAAGGATCTGATGAACTGCAATCTTCCTAATCTGAACTGTCGTAGCCTCCCCATCCTGGTTCCCCTGATGCTATTCCCATTGCCACTGCTGCAAATCCAAGATAGCAGTCTGCTGCAACTCCATTTAAACCTCTTCAGCTGCAAAGACGTCACAATGGACGTCCCGGCAATGGACTTAACAGCCTGCTTAGGTGATGATGTTTCACTTTCAATATTACTTTGTTGGTTTGAGTTCCTTGCTCATTGTAGACATTTTGTTGTTCCGTCTTTGTGATCTGCTGCAAATTACTATCCTGTATTACTGAATTATGACTAATCTACGCAATAGAGCTGACATCAAGAGGCTCAATATTGACCTGAGGAAGGTATCTAGACAAGCATTTAAGATACGAATAAGAAAATTTAAAGCAAACAGGAACATCAAGTCACAAAAAGCCGTAAACTTATACAACTAAGCTAACCATGTCAATAATGTAAAGTAAGTAATGAACTTAATATGACACAAAATTATAAGAAATCAGTTCCCACAGGGTCAAATTACATTTTGTAATGTGCTTATTTTATATTATCTCACAACATCGGAAAACCTTCCAAATGGGACTATAGCTTAAGCCATTTACTCAATACATAAAATTGATTATAAAGGTGCTTGAATTATTGTGTAAGTATGTCTTTACGATAGTTTATTCCTATTCTTGACAATCTCTCTACTCTTTCTAGTTAGTATATGAGTTAAAAAATCCAAAGAACTACTCTAATAAATGAGATAACTAACAGGATCAACTTTTTTTCAAAGAAACATAGGTGTTGAGCTCTTTGTTCTGCACAAAAAAGCAAATCATCATAAGAATCCAACAACGCCTTATATTTAGCACTAAAAATGAACAATATTAGATGCAAAGAAAGTTCACCATTGATTGCTACTTCTCATTAAGCATTTTGGTGATTTCATGAGCATATTTATAATGTGAATCCTTAACTTCTCTATAAAAAAATTTCGGTGACCCTTCTAAACATCACATGAATGTCCAATCATGCATATATACGAAAGGACATGATCGATCAATGAAAACCATGCATATGAGGAGAGCTCGTGATCACTTCAATTGAACATCATTCACTCCATTATCATTCAATTCAACATCAGTAGCCAGAGTATCATTTGCTCGACAACATTGTACAACTAAAAGTGTCGAGAATCGTCCCCCTAATACATAGGTATGGTTGAATACCAAATACAACAATCAAATATTAGAATATCAAATAGCCACTTGATTTTGTTAATAAAAAGAAATCACATGTTTTGAGTGATTTTTATACTTGTCACAATGCATCTTTAGAGCATGAATTTGATAAGGCTATATTTTTCTCAATTTCTTCCTTTTTGGTGTCCTCAAACTTGTCAGCTGTAACACCGGTATTTAACAATATGAATGTTAGGATTGATCGTATCCCAAATTCTTCTACTACATTTGATTTGCAACAAACAACCTCTCATATCAGCATATGTTTAGAACAACAAACTATGTCCAACAATTCTATATTATAGCAGCAATGAAAGCCTTAGAGAAGTAGTAAACGTTACTGCAATCAAATTTCAAGGTAGGATTCAAAGTTGTGGAAACAATGCTATAAATTCAGGGGAAATCACTGTATGGAATCCGAATATTATCTTACTGTATGATATTTATATAAGTAATAAGAGAGCATACCACCAACTCATCCACATCAATTTGGATAAATTTGACATCTGAGAAATGTGGAGCAAGGTCAAATGATCCCTGACCTTCATTTATAGCATACAATAATTTCTTGTACATAATTTCCTGTTAAATATAAGATATCGAACAATTCATGAGTAAAAGAAACAGTTCAATCGAAATTAGACAGTAACAACACGTCTTAAAAGTTAATATTCTGACTCATCAATTACTGATACCTTGGTGGAATATGGAGGAAGCTTCAAGTAATTAGCACAAGTAATCACATTGGGCAAATCATCATCAACGATCTCTGGTCGAGAGCCATTGTGAACTGTATTCCATGAGCTTGAAAGCTGCCATGATAATAATGAATACATAAAAATGGAGTTCCATTAAAAATTGCAACATCCTCTAATTAAACAAACTACGTACCTTCCTCACAATTGTCATCTTCGGATTTAACACTGCTAGACCACCATGGGTTGTCGAGGAGCACCAGTAAGGTATTTTCTTAAAGCTGATGCATATAAGGTAAGCCGTAAACCAAGACCTTAAGGTATTTTCTTGACCTGATTTTATGGTATTTTCTTCACATTCAAATCAGATCTCAAAATCAAGTTACATAAACAATATACATACAACGATATTGGTGACTTGAGGTTCATGACTCACCAAATTGTTGTTCACTCTTAAAGCACAAAGAACTGGAAATTTTGAGGTTAACAAAAATTGCATCTCAGACCTGAACATTAAGACATCCTATTTGAAATTGTGAAACTGAAACAAAGAATACTACAAGAAAAGTAAATATATACCTTTTGTTCTTTGAGACTTGTCATTTTCGAAGGTGGAGGGTTCGAAAGAGGAAGACCCATATGTGTAAGTGTTTGAACGGCGGCGGGGGTGGAAAGAGTGGAGGGAGGGAGGCTGATGGTTTCAATGATTGAGTGGGGGAGGAGTGCTAGAAGAATCCAAAAGGGGGTTTGAGAGATGGGAAAAAGGGGAAGGGGCTGGAAGGATCTAGATCTGGCACAGATATAGAAAATCTTTGCACTGTAGATGTACAACCAATAAGCACAACGTACAAGCACTTGATGCAGCGCATATGACAACCATGACGAGGGTACAATTGATTCTGCATAAGGTACAACTCTTAAAGCTGGCGCGTGCACTCCACAGACCTATAGTATAAGTGTTTATGCGCAAGGTACAACAGCTTGATGCAGGCGCGTGGATATGACGACCACGCGTGCATCCCACGCGCATTCAATTTTTATTACTACCTAAGATTTTACACTTGAATGAAACTTTATGATATATTACTCCAATAATTAGTGAAGGGGGGCAAAATAGTCATCTCACTCGTAAAAAAAAAATTTTGGGGTGTGTATAACAAATTAGTCTTTAAACATAAAGTGTAAATTGATTAAATATAATGTGATTGTTTAGAGGTTTAATTGAAAAGGTCAAACAAGTTTGAGAAAGAATCTAAGCTCTATGTGGTTTAACTAATCGTACGTTCCACTTGTACTTTCTCATATATAATCATCACTCAACATTCAATCTATTACCAATATACTTCTTGATCCTACCTTACCCTCTTCATACCCCCCCCCCCACCCCCCCACCACCACCCACCCACCCCACCCCTTGTTTCCATGGAGTTGGAATGGCTAAGGGAGTTCTTGAAAGGCATGGTGAAGCCTGTTGCAGCTCTAGCTGTGGTTTTTCTAGCTGTAACTTTATCCTATTTTCAAAGATTAGGATTAGAAGGAGAAATGGTTTATGCAATTTTCAGAGCTTTTCTTCAACTATCCATTATTGGTTTTGTTCTTCAGTTCATATTCAATCAATCTAATGTTATTTGGATCATATTAGCTTATCTCTTTATGGTAAGCTACCTTCATTATTCTCCTTTTTATTATCAATTCTAAGGAACTCTGAATTCCCCCTCCCTCCCCTGCTTTCAATATGATCAAACAACGAGTTGTCCATATGAATACAACGTCTACAATCAGCAGCCATGTGACGAGTCATCCCTTCTACTCATAGTTCATATCACATATATCATATATGATGTTTTTGCTAATGAATCGAGACGAATTCGCGTTATAGGTTTCTGTTGCTGGACATACAGCAGGACAAAGAGCAAAACATGTACCAAGAGGAAAATACGTTGCAGGAGTGTCGATTTTGGCAGGAACAGCAATTACAATGTTCGTGCTTGTGGTGTTAAATGTGTTTCCATTCACTCCTAGGTATATTATCCCAGTTGCTGGGATGATGGTTGGAAATGCAATGACTGTTACTGGTGTTACCATGAAGAAACTCAGAGAAGACATAAAAATGCAGATGAACCTGGTTAGTCTTTTGTCCAACTAACTTGTTAACCACTTTATCATAGTTGACATAGTTGTGTATGCGACCAACTTGCTTGTTCTGTTATAAACAATCCTCGAATCGAAGCTAAGTGTTGTTTTTGTCACCACCGATAACGTTTATGAGAATTCTGCGTTCGATCATTGTATTTCAACTTTGACTGTTTCCGATCACTCACGTTTTGTATTGTGTATAAAACGAGTCACTCACCAGTTTTATTACAAAATGCGATCTTTGATGCTCTTTTACAAGGACAATTTAGTCATTTTAATACCAACATGCTCATTTTTCTTGATGATTGGGTTTATTAGTTTGGATATTTCTTGATGTTGGATGAAGAAGAAAGAACAAATGATGTTAAAATTACTAAATTGTCCTTGTAAAAAACATTAAAAATTGTATTTTGTTAAAAAAAAACGTGTGAGTGACTCGTTTTGTACACAATACAAAACGTGGATGATCGAAAACTGTCAAAGTTGAAGCACAATGATCGAACGCATAATTCTAATAAACTTTAGTGATTGATGATGCCATTTACCCTTTTACATATGTTACCCGAATAGGATTTTAATGTAAAAATAACGAAGGAACGAATACAAGAAAACTATATAAAAATCAGGGGGACTATTTCCCGTACGCCTCCCCCAGTTCCACCACTATTAACTAATCCTTACATCATGTAGTATAAAATAAGACAAGAGGGAGTATTATAGAATAATGACTCAATCAAGCATCTAAAATACAATAAATTAGTGTGACAATCACAAATTCACAATTGGTATAGTTTATTATTGCATTATTGAATTGATAAGTTGTAATTTGCAATAATTGAATAATTGTTATAAATAGGTAGAGACAGCTTTGGCTTTGGGGGCAACACCTAGAGAAGCAACAGCTGAACAAGTGAAAAGGGCATTGTTGATAGCACTTTCACCAGTAGTAGACAATGCTAAAACAGTTGGTTTAATATCACTTCCAGGTGCAATGACTGGACTCATAATGGGAGGGGCTTCTCCATTAGAAGCCATTCAACTTCAAATTGTTGTCATGAATATGCTTATTGGGGCTTCTACTATTAGTAGCATTTTCTCAACTTACTTATGTTGGCCTTCTTTTTTCACCAAGGCTTTTCAGTTAGAAACCAATGTCTTCACTTCGGATTGAGATTATCTTGTATGCGTAGGAGTGACCATCGATTGGGTTGAGTTGGACGGGTTTTATTAGTATTAAAGATGGAGAGTGGTGGAAGTACAATATATGTTTTTGATATGCAAAACATGAATGAAATTGTAATTAGAGTAAAGAATCTTGTTTTTTAACTTTGTTTTTTTTTGTCTAACAATATCATACTGCATATAAATCCTACACTATCGGGGAGGGGTAAATTACACTACAACGAGGACAGATGCATCGATTTTTATTAGAATGTCTTGTCAGGACTCAACAACATAACCTCGAATTGTAATTAGAGTAAATCCTGCCCATTTTTACACTTCAAACGTGTTGAAATTATGATAAGTTGGTGTAGTGAATGATTGAACATGATTTATTAGGATTTGTGATAAAAACCAATTTATTCCTTTACTATGAATCGATCAGCATGTAGAATTAAGGGCTTGTTTAATTGGGCTTCTTGCCCAATAAATAAATAATTATCCATAAGACCATAACCAAACTCATCCAATGGGTATTGACATTGTTAATTTGTTATACCTTTCCATCTGAATTAACGTGTATGTAAGCAAAATTATTAACCACCTATATAAAACTTAATTCATGGTCCTAGTATGTCCCACTAAGTGACACATAGTCCATGTATATTTTCCTGTTCGTATTTAGTTTTAAAATTAGCGGTGCACTCCCCAAACCATGAAAAAAATTGATGATCGAGCATTTGAATGATTTTGAGGACAATGATCTAGATTTAGAGATCTTTCAGTTTCAGACATAGAACACACATGCTTTGAATCCAAATACATTACTTATCGTTGAGTTTGGTTTAGATAATTATTTAAGTTAGATGCTTAAGTATCTTTTTTATCATTAAATATTAGAATATTTAATATTTTAATAGGACGACTAATATTTAATCAGAGCCTATTTCGTCCAAACACTTAATTTTTAGATGAATATTTGTACAAACTCTTTTAATTAAGCATTACCAGATGCCGGAGTATTATTATTAATCATACTTTATTGTTGCCGTTTTTTGTTCACAATTTTTATAATTTTTGTGTGCTTTCAATTCAAGTTGATGGTAATTATTTCGTTTCTAAATTCTAGTATTCAAAGTTTTGATGAACGTAATATATTTGAGTTTTGAGTTCTTACACATTTGAAAAACATTAAATGCTTGCAGGACATTATCGATACTGAATTCTTTTTCCGCTACTAACGACATCTACAACTTAATATTCAAATTTAACACATCTTACTTTTCTTCCAACAAATTTCCTATAATGTGTAACGTATGTAACACTCCACTTTATGTAAATGTAAAAAAAAAATCAACGACCGAATTGTGGTTATATAACAAATTAAGTGAAAAAACTAACTTTCGTTTATAAGCAATAAAAAACATGGACATGTTTCAACAATCTTTCATGTTTTAAAATATTATTGTAGATTACCTATGTTTCAAAAAATATTCTATTTGGTCTCACACGTAAATTTTTTGTTAAGTGTGTGATGAGGTGGCAGGTTATTTCAAATTCGAAATTGATGGTGAGTTACTTCATATTTTGCATTTGATTTTTTTTACACCAACATATATATTAAATGAAATAACTAAAATAACTATACTGTCAAGTCATGTGCCTCTCACTTCACATAATATTATTAACGACGGATTAACAGAATAACGTGATGGACTGAGACACCTTGAAACATAATTAATTAAAAATAACATTTAGACATATTTTATTTAAGTGTGAACTTTCGTTCATACATTTCAAAACAAGAATAAATGGCTACAATAGTATACTATATGCTATCTTTGTTGAATGTAATGAAAATTATGAAGTATTTAATGAAAATTAATTACGTAGCTTGTTTAAATTTGACGCCATTTGTCGAAATCCCCATCATTCTTGTGTATTAATGCAACTCATTTGAAAGACAGATTTTTTTGTCCAAATTTCAAAACATGCATGTGAAGATAATCAAAAGTCGAAAGTGGTCACCATTTGAAATACTTGTATTGTAGTAGCTCTAGTAAATAAGTTAGTCGTTGCCTTAACTTGATTATTATTGCAGTGGTTAATCATTTCTAAATGTGGATTTATTTTGTGACTACTTAATGCATCTCATGCTTACTTACTAGAGCCACATATCCTTAGTAAACGAGTTAATATACTCCCTCCGGATCCGTCCTTAAAAGATTGTCACATTTTGATTTTTGGTGGTCAAACATTACAAAATTTGATCATAAATTCTTATCAAACGATAAAAAATAATATAGTCTTGTGGGATCTTACTAGATTCGTCTCAATATATATTTTTGAATATTAAATTTTTATAATTTTTTCGCATGTAGAATAAGAGATATTTACGTTTCAATTTTTGTTTTGTTGACCATGAAAAGTCAAAATGTGACAATCGTTTAGAGCGGAGGGAGTATCATTTACTTGAGGTTAAACAAACAAGTTAAAAATTGATCGATTTCGTGTTTACGGAAACGATATTTCTCCTTTTTTTCTCGAGTACTATGAAAAATATATGTCAAAAAACATCAAAAGACGTCAATTATTTTATATTCACCTGTAGACTGTAGTTTTATTAATACGGTTGATCTGAAAATTGTTGAAATATTAGGAAATATGTCATTTTTCTTATTGAAGTTTTTCTAGAAAGCAATTGGAGGTCATTCAATGTAATTGTCAAATTAAGACTAAATAAAATACATTTTTCTATTTTTGTACTTTGCGTGGATTATTGGATCTCATTAACAAAAAATAATCTTGCATCATTGATTATTGACAAGTCTCAATTGACTCCTCAATTCATTGAGATTATTAGTTTCACAACATCAAATCATGAGAATCTCTCAAGTCATTTCCCCATTGCGTAACCAAATAATAAGAACTAAAATGAAAAACATAATTATTTCAACACAAATTACAAAAAATATAACACTTATTAATGGGACGATCCACCCGATACCCTTGATTTGGATGATGACGAAAGTGAGTCCGATCCAACGGCTAAAAACAAATCCGATAAATAATTTCCAATTTCTTCGGGAGAAAATCGAACCACAGATCCCACATTCTTTTCTTTTGATAGCACAACCTTATGCTTATTATAAAACTCCCCATACACTAGAACCAATTTTTGTGCTATGTCCAATTTTATTTCATCACGGAGCTTCCGATCCCCTACGACGCACACTGATTGCTTATGGTACGCCTGCTCAAATTGAGCGTTGAATTTCTTGAAACAATCTTTCACTTCCCCAACGGACTTCTCACCCGTTGGATCGGGTATCGAGCCGATGATGTGGCCCCATCCTAACTTTACATATGTCAATGCAAATTCTTTGACTTTTCTCTTTTGCTTGGTCAACCATTCATCTCCAATTAAGAGCTTGAGGTTTGACGTGTTGACTTTTACAACCACATACTGTAAATTATTAGCCAAAAACAAGTAACCCAAAGCAACATCTTTGTAACTCTTGGCTTTGCTATCGAGCTTACATAGTAAGACATGAACAAGCCATGCAAGCTGCATAGAGGTCACGGGGGCCGCCAATTCGTCGGTATCCCCCACCCCGAATGAAGATTCGGGCAAGGATGATGTCACGGGAGGTGGCATGTCCGCTAGGATGTCACCTAACACGTTACTATAGTCACCTAGCAAAGTGAGATAATTTGTCACCTCAATAGTCAACGGATGAATTCCGCCACCAGCTACATTTGACTTTGTTTTGTTCTTGAGAATTCCAGCTTCAAACTCTGTGAAACTCTCCCTAACAAATTCACCCATCTTGATCAATGAAGAAATCGCTTGAGCTTTAATTGAAGAAGTTGAATTCAAAGAAAAAATCGATTCGATCTGTGGCCAAAGGTTGGCTATTGCAGAGTACATATCAAGAACATGGAACATCTTGTCTTTTGAGTTTTTGATCTTTTTGGTATTTTTTGCAACGTTTTCTGGGAAGCTAAACAGAATTATACCACCCTCTCCAGCAGTTTCTGAGAATATGGAATCTTTGACAGATTCATTTGAAGCAAAAACATTGTCACAAAGAATTCTTTCTCCATTAAACAGAGTTCTCACCGCGATTTTGATGGCGTCGAGCCAGTTCTTGATTTTCAATTCAAGAACTTGGTAATCCATTTTATGCATATGTGAAGGGGGGACTTTCTCAACTCCAAGCTTATATATCCCTTCATCAATAATGGACTTACGAATGACTTTGTAAACTTTCAAGCATTCTTTCGCGTAGCCAGAAGTGATCATGCATTCAGCAATTGATCTCAAATAGGACATGGCAATCGTCGACACATCCTCAATTTCCACGTTTTCGGGTTCCTGAATTTCATCGAAATCAGAATCAGACAAGCTTGATGGAACCGAGGAGCGTGAGGATCGAATGGAGACAGATTCAGGGTCTAAATGAGCTCTGTTGATGGAGAGAATTTGATAGAACTCTTTTTGTAGACGTTTCATGGCGATTTGCATGAGATTTTGGGCACGTGTGAGTTTTTCAGAGGAGGGGTTTTCTGGTGCAAGAAACTGCATGGCTTTTTGCAGGTTGTTTATGCATTTGATGAAATCTTGAGCTTCGGAGTGGCTGTGGTAGAAGAGGGAGGTGACTTGAGAGAAGGAGGTGGATTCAGGGTTCCATTTAATGAACATGGGCTCTGCTCTTTCAAGTGTTTTATCCATGACTTCGTCCGCGAAGCTCCGGGAGGAAGAGGGGGTGAAGGAGAATCTTGATGGAGAAGAAGGGTAGGATTGTTGAGATGTGGAAGGTGAGGATGGTTTTGCTGGTGAAAACCATAAACTCCTCATCCCTTTTTGAGGCATTTTTTGTTATTTTCTTTCTAAATTGCTATATATGTTTGGTTTTGGAAACACTTGTAAGTTTGGAGAAAGGGAGGAGAGAGGAGTTTTATAGAAAGGGTTGAGGGAGGGAGGGAGGGAGGGGGGGGGGGGGGGGTTGATGGTGTGAATGTGGGGCTTGAATTGCATGCATGCAATGTTTCAATGAGGTTTGAGACTTATATACTATGATGAAAATGATTGATTGGTGTTTGACTATTGAACAATTAAGAAACGCCGATTCGCCTCCCCCGCTCTTTTTCCAGGAAATTCATGCCATAAGCAAAAGATCAGCTGTATTTGAATTGGGATCAATCTATGTGAGAATACGTAATATGTGAGAATTAGCTTAGGTGAAAATAATTAGGTGAATGTATTAAGAAGTTATTTAGATATTATTTAATTTATAAAGCTGAATCTAGATGAAAAAAGGTTAAATATAACTAAAAACATGATTTATTATCTACATTATATCTAAATTTGAGGGGTAACGAAAATGAGGTAAATTTAGGTGATATAGGTTAACCGACCTTTAACCTAGTTGAGTGCATAAAATTGGGTCCAAAGAAAGTAAACTTAAACTTTTACATTGATTCTCTTAAGTTCACCTGAATTCATACTCCGATTTGATAATTTGTGAAAGAGTACGGTTTAATTTCGATGATTTATATCTCAAACATTATTAGATATTATCCACAAGAAGCCCCCTTGGCACGAAACTCCCTCAATCGACCATAACTACTAAAAATCATGTAAGAGCCTAAATTGTTGAAGTGTATATTAAATATATAAAGCATTAGGACTAGAATATTTATGGGCAAAGTCAAGATTCTTACATGATGCATGCGTGTATACTGAAAATCTAGCTAACGAAGGAAGGCTCATGCCGCGCGGTAGCAAACATGAAGACCACAGTACATACACTCATGTACTTATATATATATTTATCATTATAAATAAAGTATCATGTGCACATAAATTATTACATGCATGTTATACAAAACTACTCATCATATCATATGTACGATGATCACCTTAATATGATAATGAAATAACGACTTTTAAGTTTGATATTTTACAGAGAAAAGTTATGATTTTCTTAAAATTTGTTCTACTAATATTTCTTTAAAGTACTATCATGCTATTTATACAAAATTTATAAATTAAATTCTGAAATTAATGTATTAGGAAAAAATTTAAGAGAATTTTTTTTTTAAGAAAACCGTAACCATTAATTTCACCATATGGGAGACTGGGAGTAGTAAGTTGGCAACAACCACAATACATGTATTATGTATCATGCACAATAAGTTATGTACAATGAGTGACATTATTCAAAAGTTTTATTTAAGATTTTATATACTTTAATTTTTCAGTCATAAAATAGTGTTGATGTTCCTAATAATTTGTACATAGATTAAGCAAAACTAAAAATAGTAAAAAAGTACATTGAAAAATTAGAAATACAATTATTTGGAACTATATATATCATTGGTTGGTTACTAATTTTAAAAGAAAATGTATGTAGTAGAAAAGTTCATTAAAAATATGGAAGTATAATATACAATGTTAAAACGTCAACTATTATGAAACAAAAAGATAATGTTAAACCGTGAACTATTTTAAGACGGAGGGAGTATATTTTAGAACTTAATTCGTTCAACATACTTTAATTTAAATTGCCAAAAGTCAAGGGTGCTACGCAGTCAGGGTAAGAATTTCACCACTTTTTAATAACAAGACTGTGTTAATAAATTAATGAAAATGAAATATACGAGAGACCAACATGTATTATGATTTATGAATTTGTTGTATTGAAGGTAGACCAAAATTGCAAACGGGTACTTAAGTTGTTGAGGTGTTAAAATTGAGTCAATTATTTGAAAATGCTATGTCACGCAAGGTGGGGACAGATAGTGACAATAAAATGTCAAACATCATTTTCTATTTAATAGGCATATTATATATTCCATAATATAATTGTTGACATTCGAACAAATAATTAAAACATGGATGGTACTCAATAATTTTGGGTATGTTGGAAATAATGAGTGCTTATAATTTAGTAGCTAGGGTTGTGACACATTAGCTATTTTGGCAACATTTCTATCGTGGTGTTCACTGTATGTTTTCTCACCTATTAAATGTTTTTAAATATTGACATACGACATATAAACAATGCAAGATATATGAGTTAATGCACACTATTATAAAGAAATATGCATAATTAAGTGACTGGAGGCATCGGACATTAAAATGTTAGGACCCTAATGAAGTAGTACTATGTTTGTGAAATCTTCAGGTTGATGGAAAGTGAGTATGTTTGGCCTTTCAACTTAGTTCACCATATTAGTCCATATACTAGTCCACCTATGTCCTGGGCTCTCTCTTAACAAGATAAGGACCCATTTTTATTATAATTCATTTTTTATGCCACTTATTTCATATATGTTCGGATACTGTTCTAATATTCGGGCATGCTAATGTTGATGTTAGTTGAGTACTATGTTTACGACGGATCATGTTGATCTAGTTGAAGGCATTGGAGAAGGATCGAAAGAAGGCGAAAAAGGATATTGAGAAAGTAAGAGTATTATGTTTGAAGGCATCTGATTCCATAGGTCCGTGGAGAGTCTGGCTTTGTTGTAGAGAAGCAAAGTAGCTTTTATTTTACAAAATTCTGGGAATAGATAGTTATGCTATCACTGTTACTAATGGGAAAGGAATTTGTTCCATTCTATCCTCATATATCAAATTGCCATTCATCACACCTCTTCTCACTCAATTAGCCTTCTCGAAAGCAAATACTTCCTCCGTTTTTTTAGTTATCGTCGTTTTAGAAAAAGAGAGAGTATTATTGTAGTAGCCAAGTGGGAGAGTAGTATACATTAGTAGGTATCTGATTCCACAACTCATCCACTGGAAAGAAACATTCCTGATTGTGACGTTATGGTGAACCGAATTCGATCCTTGAGAATCACCACATATGCCTACTCCAACAACTCACATAATAAAAGGGACTTTTGCATTTCTTTTTTTCAATTTTTGGTTTCATCATCATGCTTTTTCTATATCTCTAGATGCTAAAATATTGATTTATCTAAGAAGAGATTATCAAATTTTGAAGTAAAAGCATGGGAATAAAAGAGTCGCGGCATGACTCAATTGATAAATAACTAGAGTATAGAGTGCCACCAATCTCATCTCGAAATAGTTAACAATCAAGTTCTATTCTCCTAATCAGGTGAGATACACCCCGCGAATACCTCTGACATTATACTCAGGGCAGGAAACTGTTAGGGACTTGGGTTTTAGAGGTAGTGACATAAAATTTTACGTATGTACTTGGAAGAAATACATAAGATAGTCCAAATAAACAACATTGAGTGATATTTCTCTTCTTAAATTCATAACAAAATATTCTTTGGTGAATTCTTTTTGCTTCTTTCTCCACCACCTTCCTAAAGTATGCATGCAGATTCCTGAAACCATTACTTGCAAAATTAAATCAAGACTTATAGCTCCCCTTCATTTCACACTCCCAAAAACAACAAAAAATGGATCTAATCTGTGCCTCTCAATCTCCATCATCAGTAACCTTAACAACCATAGTTGATGGTTCTTCATCATCTTCCTCCTCTTCCACGACCACGACCACGACCACCACCTCAATTCAGCTGGATGGCAGCCTCGGAGATGGTGGTCGAGCCATCGACCGCTATAATCCCATTATTAGAGACTCTTCAAGAATCAGTAAATCTCTCCCTCCATCTCCTCAGCCAGCATCATTAGCAGTATCTCCGAAACCTCACTTACAAAAGACCAACACAAACAGCCCTGTAATAAAGAAGCCTGGAACCAAGAAACAGAGCCATTTGAAGCCAAATCATGAAAAGTTGAAGACTAAAGATACAGTTGATGATAATAACATTAAAATTGAAGCAGGGAAATATATTAGTCCACCTGCAGCTGATTCTACTCGGTATTTATTGAGTGATCCTTTAACTTCCATGGATAGTAAGAATTATTTATCTGAAAATATCGATCCAGCCCTGGGATTTGTCCCAGAGGATGATGATAAATATTCATCAGGGGCTTTCAAGATGGATGAGAATACTACTGCAAAATCACCCTCTGCATCTCGCTGTCCAGATCAGGTAATATATATTTTCGTTATAACTTCATAGTCCGCGTCTTCTGATGAACGATTATGTTGAATTCCGGACTTATAGCATTGCTTAACACTTGTTATAAGTCCAGACGTATAACTTGACTCGATAGCTAACCGAATCCAACAAATTCAATCTGATAATTAAGCTGCCTGTCGAGTTAGTTATCGAGTCTGACACAACTTGATTGTTGACTGCCATTTTTAATATTTCATCGTAAATTATACTCAACATATGTTTGCTTACAGGTTGTTGTTTTGAGGGTGTCACTTCATTGCAAGGGATGCGAGAGGAAAATGAAAAAACATTTATCTAAAATGCGAGGTATTGTTTATATTTACCATTTTCCTTCTTAACATTTTCTTTAGGTCTCAAGAGCGATTCTTTACTTACGTTGTAATGACTCGAGTCTCGAACCATTAATGTTGTTAAGTCGAAGCATCTGTTTACGAGTATGAACATTTGAGGATGGTGATTGCAGGTGTGACTTCATTTAGCGTAGATTTTGCAGCAAAGAAAGTGACAGTGGTAGGGGATGTGACACCATTGGAAGTGATAGCAAGCATTTCAAAGGTGAAGACTATTGCTCAAATTTCGACGCCTTCGGCTTCCGTGGTTGCTGCTTCGTCTTCACCGACCCCTCTACCAGTCAACTAATACTTAACTCCAAAATCACCCGAATGCTCTCATTACAAATTGTTGAACTTGTTTATTGAGTGTGTTGTTAAACTGTAGGGATAGTTTCTAGCAACTATCAACTCTGTTTTCGAGTTAATTGCAGCAGCGGTCCTGTGTATGATTACAAATTAAGTCCATTGTATAATTTATTACTATCATATTTTCATATATTTTTCACGTTACTGTACACTGTTTTATTGTATGAATTTTCGGGATGTACATTTTAGCTTTCGTTATTTGTTATTGGCATATTTTTTGCTCGAGAATGACTTACGTTGCTAAATTTTTTTTAGCACTAGAATACTAAATGGCAATTTAGTCCATTACTATTGTCAATTTGATTAAGGCGCCTAAACCAAAACCACAAGTCCAATACATAAACGTTTCTTCTCTAAAACTCCTAATAAAAGGTTTCCTTCTCATACCATTCTTCTCCAAATAAAACTCCAAAAAAACTCCAATGAACACCGATTAAAGTCATCTCTTACGATTTATCCTCCAAGAAACGAACACCAAAGCGGATTCTCGCAGCACTTAAGGTAATTTTTGAACTTTTCAATTGTAATATTTTAAAAATCGTGAAAAAGATACTGACTTGACAATTTTCTCTTTTAGAAACTCGCGATTTTTAGTAAAATTTAGATTTCTGGTTGTGGAAAATTCCAATTTTGTGGCTTGTTGGAGAAGAAACCGTATGAGATATAAACTTGGTTGATTAATCTGGTAATTGATTGTGGGTAGTTCCAATTTTCAGTAAAAATACGAATTTTGTGAACTTTTGTTATGGGTAATGCTTTCAATTTGTTATCGAAACTGGAAATCCAAAAATTTGTGGGTGGTTAATTGTGTATTTGGAAAAATTGATAGTTTATGTTAATATTAGGTTGTGATATGAACTTGTTTTTTGAATGTATATCATGAATTTTCTTCCTGTCCACCCACCGACCTGCCTCATCCCGATCTATTTCGTAAGTCTTATTTATTTAGCAGTGAGTTGTGAGTTTTGTCGTAATTTTGTGAAAAATTGATAGTTTCTGCTAATAATTGTTGTTTTGACACTCTGTTTTTTGTGTTTTTATATAAAATTGTGCAATCGTGTATATATTCTATGTGGTCATGGCCATGTTATTATCTTATTGTGGTAATAATCATGTTGTAATCGTAGTGTCGTTATAACCATGTTGTAATCTAGTGTGGTTTTAACCATGTTAACTCTATGTGTGGTAATTACCATGTTATTATCTTAGTGTGGTAATAACAATGTTGTTATCTTAGTATGGTAATAACCATGGTGTAATTAATGTACTTTTAAAACCATATTCTAATGTTAGTTTGTTTGTAACCATGATTTTCTCAGGATTATAATGGCAAGAACAACTAAGAAGCCGGTTATTGGCCCTAATGATCAAAAAGCGAGATATAGACATATGTGTAGACCACAAGCCATCTACAACAAGCAAATATATAATGTGAAAAGTCGAGAAAGAGCTACAAGATAGGTATGGGCCAATTGCTAAGAAGAAGGTAGCTGCTGCAAAAGACAATAAAGTGAAGAAAGGTGGAAAAGCCAATGGAAAAGATGAAAAGAAGCGGAAAAATTCAAACTAGTACAAACGATTAAATTTCATTCATATTTTTTTGGGCATTTTATTGGACATACATGTTTATGAAATTTCTCTTGAATTTTCCTTACATACTATTACCACGTCAAGTGCAATGACATTGTTTATGAAGTTTCTTTAAAAATTCCACTTAGATTCTAGTGGTTAATGTCTCAGGAACTTCTGATGTTATTTCAATGAATTCCATCAATTTAATTGCTATTTTTCATTGGTTTAAAATTTCTGGAATCACTATTTAGTGGCACAAAATGGAAATAACCGATAAATCTATTGTCATGGAATTAACCATTTCACTAAGAACGAATTTTGTCTCTCGAAATGGTTAACCGGCAAGCTCTAACAATCTCATGATCGGTTAAGACACATTATTCAACGAAGAACTCCGATATCATACACTTTTTAATGTTCGTTTACATTTCAAATTAATATAGATGATGATAAATTAGTCGTTAAATGGGTAGTGGATGAATATCATAAAGTTGCACCACATACAAATTTTAAGTTTGTATGTAGTGCTCTTCGGAAAAGAAAGTGGTCCGATGATAAGTGATCAGATAATAGTTAATGAACATCTAGGAAGTCAGTTTCATCTCATGATTCAAGTGTAACGTGATGAACATGGAGAAGAGTAAAATATGGGATATAGATTTTTAGTTACCTAATTTTTAGTTATTAAATTATCATTAGTTAATATTTTGTGGTCAAAATTGCCCTTTATTAATCATAACCGTTAGATCTGCTAGATAAGTAAAATAAGCAATTGGAAGGCTCAGATCAATTTAGTACCCAACGCTAAGAAATTTCCTTAGCAACCAAAAGCCAAACTCTTTTTGCTCATATTATTTGCCAAATAACACAAAATCCCTTATGTCATGCGGATAAACAAATTGATAAAAACAATAAAGAAATATTAAGCTAATTGAAATTGTATGAAATATGATGTTAATCTATTGTGTAACAGGAAGAGTTCTCCCAAAGTTTTAGAAGCAAAAAAAGGCAAAGCATGTTTAACATACAAAACAATGAATAAATATTAATTATGAATAAAATAGTCATGTGAGATGTTGTTAGATTCGTTTTAATATATATTTTTAAAAATATCAACTTTTTATAACCGTTTACGCTTGATGTTTACGTTTTAAGTCATGTCTCAATGACTGTAAAATGTCAAACGAAACTTAAGTAAAGCAGTACATGAAAGAACGAGCACCTAAATCAATCGTGTCTCGATGATCGTGAAGAGTTAAACGAGACTTAAGTACGGAAGCATCTGAAATAACGAGCACCCTAAATCACCTCTTTTTTCAGAGAAAATAATTTATAAACTAGAAGAGACGAAGTCATTTCTATTCTCACCAGTCTAATGGTTGGTTAATTCCAATTATAGTCCTAGGAAGTTATCATTTAGCTTTAAAGGATAAAACATGAAAAAAGAAATCCGACCTGCCGGATTCGAACCAGCGACCTAAGGATGTCTATGTTACCACTACAGTCCT
Organism: Echium plantagineum; assembly: GCA_003412495.2. Taxonomy (NCBI): domain Eukaryota; kingdom Viridiplantae; phylum Streptophyta; class Magnoliopsida; order Boraginales; family Boraginaceae; genus Echium; species Echium plantagineum. The sequence goes on along the minus strand of CM016566.1, from coordinate 3,341,649 downwards.
CCGCTCTACCAACTGAGCTAAGGTCGGTTTGTTCATAAAAAAGACATTTAATAATATGTACCCGAATAACCTACAATATTTGACGTAACCACTTAATCAACACAAGATTCGCTCCTCACAAGAATCGAACTCATGTTACGTGAAGAGACAATGTTATTGATTCTTAACACTCTAGTTCTTTATCAATTGAGCTATGTCTCGGTGGACAATATTTCACATTCTTTGTTCAACTGTATTGGATGTTTCCTTGGATTCTCGCAAAACTAGGTCATTCAAAATAAAAATGAAGGAAATTGTTTATTCGTCCATCTTGACCAGTTTTGAAAGCTAGATTGAAAACCTCAGTAATAGTGCACAATAGAAGCTAATTCAAAGCTGCGCAAAATACTAGTTTTAGATACTTCCAGTACTGCATTATGCATTCCTAGCATAACTGCTTCAAACGAAGCAGTAATTTTCGATACAATTGGCAGGTTAAGTACATACTCTGTAATACAACATGTTGCTTCAACTTTATATAGCTACTGAACTTAGCTATACAAATACAATCTCCATTATTAGCTCATCTGTCAAGATTTTCTCAATATCCTTACTCATCAGGAAAATGTCAGTTCCGTAACTTGACCATCCCATCTCTATGTCAAGCATTTTCATTGGCGTCAGCCCTTCTGTTCCCATATCCTCTCTGGCTAGTAATCTCTTAAGTTCTTCCTTGAGACTGTTGTTTTGACAATTTGAATCAAATCTTTGTGTTGCTGGTTTCAACCAAGGACATGAGTCAATGTCCTGATGAAATATATCTACTAGTGCTGAGTTAATGCGATCAAATAGCAGCTTTCTTTCGGACCTTGTTTCAGCATTACCATCATTATACTTCTTCTCTAGAGTGTCAAAAACAGACGCACCAACAGGGATCTCTAAGGACTGCCATCCTGCATTTATACTAGGAAGGTGAAGCTTCTCAAGACCACTATTTATCAGGAGGTCAACTATGTACAGGTCTTCCCAACTCTCAATATTCAACAGATTGTCCTCCTCAATTTGCGCCTGAATGTCATCATTGTTCATAACTATAGTAGACACTTCAGTGGAATCCATCTTGAGTAGTTGAAGTTGCTTACGAAGTTCTGCAAAAAATCGAAGGGATGTCAATGAGACACTTAATTTCATGATACCCCATGTTAAAACCTTTGGTATCATCAAATTCTAAACCATGCTAAACGAATGCAATTGGTGAATCAGACTTTGAGGTATATATTACAGTAGGGGCAATGTTATTCTTGGTTACCTTGAAGCCCATCAAAGACTCCTCTAAAGCCTTCGCTACCAGAAGACGAAGATATGGCCTCCAAAACTGAAATGGGACTGGGGTGCTCAGCGTCGCTGAGGCTTTCTGATGTTTCTGGCTCAGGAGCAGGGAACTGTGACAGAACTGACCTTTGCTCAGATATGACTACAGAAGCTTCCTGTGACATCGTTGAAACAAAACCCAAAACCATTATCAGCTGATTTAATTAATAATCTAGTACTATAACAATGCATTTATGCTTCAACAAAATGTAAGGGCGTCTTCTGTGATTGAAGGTGTAAATTATAGGTTTAAATTTTTTGGAGCAGCAAGCAATCCCACTTAATCAATGATGAAACTTCAGTACAGCAATACATAATATGGAAGTGAGGACAGTTTTCAATTGCCTTTGATAACACCAATGGTCAAACATTAAACAAGCAAAATATCCTTGTATGGAAAATCTTAGAACTCAATTCTTTCAACTCAATGAAAGTCTATCAATTATGAGACATGCTATCTTATACATCATAACTCTTCAAAAAGAGGTCGGTTCTAGACCGATATTAACTTGAGAAAAATTCCAAGAAGTGATCAAGGGCCTACATAAATATCAAATAGCCACCAGATATAAAAGGAAGCATGATAGGATGTTTACTAGAAGTTAGAAGATGCTCATTGAGTACAAGAAAGAGGAAGATAATTTACATGGAACCTATTACTTGCTAAATGCGATTGTGAATTTCATGAGGCAATATATATAAGGTATGGGCAAAACAAATTTGAAAGAAAAGAAAGTTGCTAATATCATTGTTATAGTAAATTCTTTAAACGTAGAAACTTAAAAATGAATGTTCAAGGTTCCAACCTGCAAGATAGAAGCCTCTTGGTCACACACAAACGTATCACCAATATCAATTTCAGACGCTGCTAAACCTGGAACCCAGGTAACAACAGATTCAGGCTCAGAAGAACAAGTAATCTGTTCCACCGACGACTCAAACTTCTCCAACTTTTTACTCAAGCTGCACGTGGTTTCTGATGTAGACTCAATATTGACAACATATTTGTCTTCACATGAAAGATGTCCGTTACCATCAGATCTCAACACTTCAGGTGAAAATCCTTCTATACAATTTATGTTTCCATCCCCTGGCCTACTTTTGCGTTGGCCAATGCAATCGTGATTTAGTACATGCCAATCACTGGGTTGTGCCTTCAGTCTTTCACTTTTATTCTGACTCTTGCTACCAAGAGAAGTAACGCTAGATCTTGACATCTTCTCTGTGCATCTATCTTTCCATCCATCATTACTACTGATACCCGAAGGTCCATTCTGAACACACATTATACTGTTACTAGCTACTCCAGTAGTTCTGTCACCCTTACTATTGTATACATCTAAAGGCCCAGGATTCCTCTTTTTTCCTGGCAATTCAAGCATCTCACCTAGTGTGTTACCCCTGGCCATGATTTCTTCAGACTGGTACTTGTTAGCCATTTTCCATCTCTCAGATAGTCTTTTTTTCGCCTCTCTATTCACTGACGATTCAGCTGAACCTCTAAATTTATTATTATGGAAAGCGAATTTCCCAGCTTTTACAGTTATAATATCTGAAATGCTATCAGAGTCACTGTCATAGACATCATTAGAACTCTCATCACCAGCATATCCTCTGTCTTTGGAATATGTAAAGCTTATTGTCCTGCTATCCAATGATGCAAAAGTCTCCTTTATTTGCCCGGTAACTTTCTTGGCAATTTCTCTAGCTTCTCTACATTTAGGCTTGGAAATCCCCTGGAAGTCTGATGAGGAACTATGTGCTCGAGGAGCTGCTGCAACTTTTTCATCACTTGGACGCCTACGATGTGCTACATAAGGATGAGAAAAATCAGAGGGCATGGTACCAGTTGACTTCCCAGGTTTGAGAACAACAATTTGAGTTGGAAGGTTATGTTTTACATGGGTCTCATATGACTTAATTTCAGGTGACTTGGCAGAACTTTGACGAATGGGTGGGTCCAGTAAAAGACCATCCTTACGAATGCGTTGAGATCTACCACAATTTTTGCATGAACATTCTTTCCCCGGGTTCCAGGCTTTGGCACTGCTCTCATATTTCTCAGAATTTAACGGCTTCAGAATTGCTGTATGTGTGTGCACAGAACTTGTAGGATTACATTGGAGATCATTTACATGATTCGCACACAAGGAATCAGATTGCATCAGAAATTTCAGAAGCAACTCATCATTTGAATTAACAGCACCAATGTTTTCAGAGAATCCACTTGATGAATTTAGGTCTGTGCGACGAGGCTTAGAAATTGGCAGCTTTTGTTCTAAAATAGACATCTCAGGTTTTTTCAGTTTGGAAATCCATTTTGATGGGTTACGTTGAGTTGCAACATGATATGCTTCGAGATCTTCATAAACATCCTTGAATTGCTTATGATCTAGAGAGCTTCTCTTATGTGATTTTCCATCAAAGAGATCCTCATCCTTTGGCACAACTTTTGAAAGAGTCTCCCGCTGTTGATTGCTTGACCACCTTTTTTCTGGTCTATGACCATGTTGTGGGGATGGCAGGCCATCAAGGCCCATCAATCTAGCAACAACACTAGGTGACCTTCTCTTAGTTTCCATTTCTTTTGACAGATCATACGCAAGCAACTTCTTCATTGATTCCCCAGTACTGTGTTTTGACGAGCCCCTTGCTGTATTATACATGTGCTTCAAAGACAATATGTAGACTTTACTCAAATGGAATAACAATTATAATATAAAGTTATGCGATTCCATAGAATTAGTATACAAAAACCAATAAAATGTACATAAAAGCAGCTGAAGATCAGCAATTCCGGAATCAAAGAAAGGGCATACCGTATCTTTCTTAGCAGGTACATCGTGGTAAGAATGATGATCACTGGACTTTCTAGTTACCCTGTAGTTCTGAGCAAGGAGATTTCCTGGAGGTAAAGAGAAATAAACCTATATAAATTGCTCTACTGTTATGGTGTTGTACATGAGAAAAAATAATATCAATCTACACATACGCGTTGAATAAAGAAACAACGAAATAAAGCCCAAGATGAAAAACCATTGATCTGAATCGAAAAGATTCTCAGATAAGTTGACATCTAAAAACAGAAAAAACATCTAATGGAGTCAGGGGCCAAAGACAGTATCATATGGTAACTCAAGAACTTGAGGGGAAAAGGAAAATTAATTGAACAAAATCATGATCCCCCTTCTAGAAGGGCCTACTTCATTCCAAATTGCAGACAAAGACTACTTTCGAAAAAGCACTCAATCAAAAGAGAGTGTCACACTTGAGAAATCTACATAAGCTAAAAGTGCAGCAGATAGAGATCAAATAAGCAGCAAGAGAGGTGCCATTTCAGAAGAAAAAGGTTCTTGTTCATAATGTCATCAAAATTAGCTATAACAAAATATTTGAAGCAACCACATATGCAATAATAGTTTAAAAGATAGAACATACTGAAAACCAAGGACATGTCTGGCAAGAAGATCAGCAAAACAAATTCACACCAGTGATTTGATAAAATTATTACAACAGACAACAGAAATGTGGAAAAATGATTGTCCCGCCTCAAAGTCCAACAAAACTCACCGACAGGCTCTTGCTTAAGGAGAGGGCATCAATTAAATTCAAGAAGCAAGTAGGAAGCAAAGACAATCTAGGACGAAACACCCCATAGAAGAAAAGGTAGCAATTAAGCTACTAGTAACTATTTGTAAATTTAATCAAATAGTAGTAATAGTACATATTTTCAAGGAAACACGGGTAAGGTTGCGTACTATCCGTTCCCTACACCGGGCTTAAATAGGAGTCTCCGGAAGACACCGGAACCCGTTGACGTAGTAGTAATACATATTTTCTAATCAAAATTGAACTCCACAAGATGCTATGCTAGGTGGAGGCAACATTTTCCAAAAAGAAGTCCTAATTCAAGCTAAAGTATAGGATTCACGAGAACTGTTTGAAATTGAATTCAGTAAATTTTTTGCCTCGAAAACAGACAATGTTTCTCTGTCAAATCCAATTTTGTGCTAAAAACCAAAATGTCAGATCACTTATATGTTCACATTTCAAACACTAAAACAACATCATGAATAGACAAGGACTGTTTGGTATATCTACACACGTCGCATACATACATCAAGAAGAAGACGACGAAAGATACTAATATTATATTCCCATGTCTCCACAAGATTGTGCAATTTAATTCTTAGTTGTTAACTGTCAAAATTAACAAATTGGAATAAAATTATATGTTAAATTGTTAATAAAAAAATACGATTTAAACTATATTTTTGTTGTTATTTTACAAAATATATAACAACATATTATAAAATATTTAATTTCAAATTTAATAAAACTATATATCAAAATGATTTTGAACAATTTTTTAAGTTGGAAGGACATATGTTAATAATATTAAATTATATTTAGAATATTACATATTCATATATTGTCCACCAAATATTGCAAAAAGTTACAAAAACAAGTTAACCTTTAAAAGGTGGAGCATCAAAATAAAAAATGGGACAATCTTTTTGGGACAAATGCAGTACATTTTGGAATTATAGAGTGATGAATCTACCTTCTTCAATGGCTGTAAGGCTTCTGGACTTTCGATGACGAGGCAACTCCATTATTATCGTTCAAATTGCAATACACACTCAAAAAGCTCGAAAAGGAGACACAAACAAAGCAACAAAAGCAAAAAAAGCAGCAACACAATATACACAAAATTGACAATGCGACAAATACAACTCCTCAAAATTCAAAATCTCAGCTCATTCAAAATAACACCAACACACAAAAACAACATCATATTCAATAAATTGATTTAGAGAGATAAAGTGGAGTGAGGTGGTGTGGGGATGGGGGTAGGGGGGTAGAGAGGTGAACAGTAATGAATCAGAAGGTGGACATTAATGAGAGAAGAAGACTAGTTTGGGGACCAATTTATGTGTTTTACTGTGTGTAACAAATTTTGAATTCCACAAATTTGAAATGTGCAAAAGAGAAGTAAAATGGGTAAATATAATTGGGGGAGTAAGTGGCGAGAGTCTAGCTTTCTCATTCTCCCTCTCCCACCCATTCTGGTTAACGTTTTCGTTTCTTCGTATTAAGATTTGATTATATATCTTATTTTAAAATATATCTTTATATACTGGGATTGAATTAATATCATAATGTTTTTATCAATTATATTTGTTGATAAAACATAAAACATATTAAGAAACATATACTCGAACGATGAATTTAACTAATTTTCGAGAAAAAAATAATAAATCTAACAAATCCGTTCTTGTTCATTCTTATTATTCCTTCAATTACACTGCATGAGTCAATAATGTATGGCTACTTTAATTTCTTTATTCTCAGCCCCTTGCAGGTTTCATATGGCATCTTCCACTTATTATTTACATATTAAATGTGCATGAAAAAAACTTGATTTAATTACGTACACTACCTACTCGGATAATATCTCATTTCAATTATGAAAGTAAAAGAATGTTACAACTCACAACTAGCCAACGGTCATAACATGTGTATAATTTTTACTACACCTACTCGAGTTCAACTTATGATATTATCTCAATTTTGCTTCATCAATAATGAAGTCATAAACTACGTTAAGACACACAATTGCTATTCATTATGCATACTTGATAGGTCTCAAGTAGCTGTTACCAAACTAGGCAAATTATCTCGTGTGATAGATTTGACCAGAAAAGTATTAGCAATTAAAATTGCATTCATAATCTTACGGTCACAAATTCTCATAGATTGTACCAACTTGATCATATATTTAAGTGAGTTTGTACTCGAACTATATACAAACATATTCATTCACAAATTAAAGTAGTACCCATTCATATAACACAAATTTGTTACTTGAGTTGAGTAGACCAAATTTAGCTATCAACGTTGCAACTGCATTTAGTTAATTTCAACGAAATTGCATACCTAAAATCAGTGAAATAGATAAAAAATACTCCCTCCGTCCCTAAAAGATTATCACATTTTAACTTTTGATGGTCAATAAAACACGATTTAAAACATAAATATCTATTATTCTACAAACGAAAAAATTATAAAAAGTTAATATTTCAAAAATATATATTGAGACAAATCTAACAAGGTCCAACAAGACTATATTATTTCTTATCGTTTAATGGGAATTCATGATCAAATTTTGTAATGTTTAACTAACAAAAGTCAAAATGTGACAATCTTTTAGGGACGGAGGGAATAGTCGGTAGTACCCAAATCTGTCAATGGGCTCGACCAGATACTCCTAGCTACTTTAAATTGACTATTTGAGGACCACTGAAGGAGCCAGACAGATAGATTGCAGAATTATGAGAATATCTATGGCTTTTTTCCTCTCTTTTTTTCTATATATTTTCATCAATCATCATACGTTTCTGAACAAACGAACATTTATTACATAACCAATAATTAAATTTAATTTAAATATTCGCTGAACGATTTATTGAAGATTGTTACGTGGGCCGACAAAGTAAAGACAAATCCGAAATGAAAAATTGCATCTACTTCGACAATCGATTCAATCAGAGGATACATGCATATACGACAAATTAAAAACGTATTGCACTAATGCTATCTATAGAACCGATCCGTATTAAAATATGGATCCCATGCATTCTTGTTATATATGCATGTCAAATCATACTCGATTTTATTCATTTATAATCAATTATTTTTATTATTTGTTATGAACTTCACAAGTTATAAAATTAGATGACTTGTCGGACAAAACTACAAACAAAATATTTTAGTTGCCCTCGAGGTATATATAGCTTAACCAGCAAAAAGCAAAAGTGATAAGTATTTACAGTTGCCAGTTAGGATTCGACTCCTCAAATAGTTTACTTTTTGTTGAATTATTTAAAATGCAAACTTTAGTCCTCTCATGGTCTGGGCCAGGTGAGTGATGCCGATTAGAATGACTGGTTTTATCCTTTAAAATATTACCATAGTTTTCATTAATTGAGTGAAATTATTGTTTTTGTGTATGTGTTTGGATTGGGGTGAATCAGATGAAGATAATTTTTTAAAATTGTCCTAGACGAAGGGAACTAGTGGGGATCAAAGAGAATATATTTTATTGTTATTTGGATACCATAATTACAAATTAGGAGAATCAGGGTAATGAGAGAAAATATAATAAAATATGTGATTCTCCTCCATTCTCCTCCGATTTGGAGGGGAGAAAAAGTGAGGGAATCAGTAATAATAGCGGTGGATTAGTGGTAATGAATTCTCCTACCTAGACCAATTTTAGTTTCCAAAACACAAAAGATTATTAATTTTCCTTCAATTCTCCCTGATTCACTCCAATCCATAATAAAAATCGGATAGTCTGAAATGTAATTAGAATTGTAATATGAAAAAGTTGAAGAGTGATGATGATATAGAGAAGGATTAGTTGATAAAGATTAGATGGCATAAATAAAGAGAGCATCAACATCAAGCAAGCTAAGGTGGTTGGTGATCGTTTGTAGACAGCAAAAGCAGTAGTGAAATGATACTAAACAAATGGAATCGTATAGAGGAGGGCTTCTTCAATGTACCAGCAGGCAGTGATTGAGCTATTTAACTGCTTAATATTGACATTACTTGAAACTTGTTGGAAGATTCCATCTTATTTTACTAATATCAATTTTGTAGAGTTTGGTATAACTCCATCACAATTCCATTATTATGTTACATGAATCGATCAATTTCCACCTCCCAAAAGTTAAAAAAAGAAGTACGTTATTTTCACTATGTGCGTTTTTTATGTTAATCTACCAAATAACCAAACACGTTATTAATCCAACAAAGTTAACACAAACAATGTACTAGTAATAACAAGAATTTATTGATTTCGGGACATAGCTCAACCAACCGCTTGTCAACCTTGACTTTTCATGTAATTTGAATTTGAATCTCATAAAAAAAAATTTATATATTGATGAAGTGGTTAACATGTGAGCTCTAGTCCACTGACCAGACGAGACACGTTCATATATTTCAAAACAAAATTGTGAGAGATTATTAGTGATACGAATTTACATAATAAGAATTTATTACTTTTCAAAATTTACAATTTAAGAAACCCAATTAACTTTTGGAACACGATCCTAGTCCAATAATATTAGTTTCAAGTCCAATCCAAAATTAACATGGCACTGTGAATCTGTGATAGTCTGATAAACTTCTTTTCAAACAAAGAACTAGGAGTAATAAAGTTGTAGGTGTCCATCAAGCTGCCCTTTCTTAATTCGAAAAAATATCCATATTTAATTCAATATAGTATGATGGCTATTGAATTTTTCATAACATGTGGATTAATATATTGTGCTAAAAAGGTTTAAGGGAGTTTAAGCTCCGAAAGTAATAGAAGTATGCTTAAGTATAATCCTTTACGAGAATCGAATCCAAAACTTCTTGAAAAAAGGTTCGAACCCAATATCACTAGACTAAAATTCTTGAATAGTTCATATATCCTTTATTTGGTATGTTTTGATAGAAAATAATAATTCTCTACTAGCGTCTAGCGGAATCAAAAAGTTTATTGATTGGAGTGTGAATCAAAATGGGACAACGAAGCTAATCAAGCTAACGCAATTGACTACCATAATTAATTATATTAACCTATGCGATTAAATATGTAAATTGATGAGCAGTTAGCACAATGCACTTCGTGTTAGATATTCCATAAATCTCGATTTTTAAGGAAAATTTAACCAATCACATAAACTAGCTATGGAAGATACCATAAACACTACATAATAATCTTATCTAATGTATGATAACATCATTTTCGAAATATAAATCATACTATAACAAAAAAAAAAACCCAGTAGTTATTTGAATTGATCTTATTGAGAAGGTGAAATTTAATTTTGATTATAATAATCTTGAAAGTGTAAATGGATTCACCGAGAAAACAGGGGTTGGTGATAGATCTTCCGGGGGCGGTGATAATGCATGAGCCTGCTTCACCTAGATTTTCATATCCAGGAACACCCACTTTTGGTGCCCAACGTAAGATAGCTATTGCAGTTGATCTCAGCGACGAGAGTGCCTACGCCGTCAAATGGGCCGTCCAGAACTACCTCCGACCAGGTGTGCTATTCGGATAGATCAAGACGATATATGTGGTCTATTAGGATTCCACTCTTAAATACCAACAAATAATCGTCTTGTTTTCATTTTTGAAAATTGACTTCATAAATGTTGAATCCAAATATATTTGTGTATGATGTATGGTATGTCCTCTTCATTCATGACGATTGAAGAATTTTCAATTTTGATCGTTGAATTGCTAATTACGAAAATTATTTTTATGTATGTTGTGATATTTGGTGTAAAATATATCAAATGTTATCATTTTTATGCGTTTGTTAGTTTATATAATTTGATCATTCAAAATGGAACTATATGTGTATACTATCTTCATGGCGGATGGAGTGAGTATCACAATGTATCCATTTCCAACGAATTTTGTTATTAACATGATACTTTTGATTTAAATAAAATTTATATTTGTCGATTAATGTTATAAGTTTGATATATTGACAACTGAAAGTCAAACGACACAATCTTACTGAAATAGAGATTATCTTAATTTCTTCAGTATTTGTCTTGAATTAGTCATTTGTGCGGTATATAAAATTTCTGGTTTTGTCACGGCAGGTGATGCAGTGATCTTGCTCCATATCCGACCCACCTCCATTCTCTACGGTGCGGATTGGGGTGCCATTTTTCCTGCCAACTCAGTGCCTCAACCATCCTCTGATGGCAAAGACTCCCAACAAAAACTAGAAGATGATTTTAACAACTTTACTAAAATGAAATCTAATGATTTGGCTCAGCCATTAGTGGAGGCTAAGATTCCCTACAAGATTCGGATAGTGAAGGATCATGATATGATGGAAAGGCTTTGTTTGGAGGTGGAGAGGTTGGGGTTGAGTACTTTGATCATGGGAAGTAGAGGCGTGGGCGCTGCTAGGCCTGCAACTAAAGGGAGGCTTGGGAGTGTTAGCGATTATTGTGTCAACCATTGTGTTTGCCCTGTTATTGTTGTTAGATCACCTGATGAAAACTTCGAAGTTGACAAATCTATGGAGAAGAGTCATGCTGAGGATCCTGCTGTGTTTCATGATGCATCTCAAAAAATAAAAGGTAACATGTTTATGTGTGTTTAACTTGTAGTGTTTAATCAGGTGTCGCATGTTGTCCTGTAGTATCCCGGTACTAAATAATAAACTTAGTATTGTAAGTCGGACATATAATCTCCTAGTCTGTAATCTCTGGTATGTTTCTCCATAATCGTTTCTTTATGGATTGCATTATAGATTCTTATTTTGAATTGCATGAGACGAGGCATAGGCATGAGACGAGGGATTGGAAGAAGATTATGCTAAACATGATTATATAGAACACTGGTGGTTCGGTTCCCTCATATATGCAAGGCACCCTTCAATACCATCCCTGACCCCGTGTAAAGGCTAAAAATATATAATTCTAAGGGTATCCTCTTTTTACATAGTTGATTGTATATTAGTCAATTATCGGGTAAATGTTGTCAACTACGAACACTCCAACTTTTTGGATTTTTTTTTGAGTTGCTGCTCAAAGATACCCTTCATCAAATTGCAGAACAATTTGTTTTTCAGCAATCACGAAAGTGTTTTGATCATGTGTTTACATGATGCAGATGTGGACAAGCTTTCTTGAGCAATTAGCAGATGGCGATTCTGGCTAATATCTTACCAATTGTGAGACTATGGTATGTCATATCGAGGGGGTAGTAGATTTCTGGTGTTAATTCTCATTTGAGCAATCAGACGCGAATCTGCAGAAGTAACAAACGATGAATTCTTTCGACAAGCCTTTTAACTAGTTCCTATTTTTCTAGTTCCAAGTACATTGAATTGGTATCTCGTGCATTCGTTCAAATAACAAAGACGTAGTTTAGTGGACATAGGTGGTACAGAACTGGCTGCATTTCCCCCCTTCTATTTGCCTTGTAATGAACCACTTATTACTTTTTTGTTCTTGTTACTGCTATATAATTAATCTCAACTCCATTGCTTCTTCTCTGGTTTATCTTTTACTATTATTGGTCATATCTAAGTCTAATAAAGAGCGTTAAGAAGGTAGCATAATGATCGATTAAGATCTTTCGGGTGTATTAGTAAGATCACGAGTTTTATCCTGGTTTAGTCAATTGGTGATAGATAGGTGTTCCTGGTCATCAGTGATTCCAATTGGCATTGTTTGGTTCCTGACTAGTGAATTGAAAATTGAATCAACATAAGAGTATATAAAACTCAAATGTAATCTCATATTCACCCACCAATCTAACTAAACTTCAAACTCTAATATAACAAACATAGATCTAGTCCTCAAGAAGCAACTCAATCTTTAATGTGAAGTTGGATATATAGTTTTGGGTTTGAGATTTTATTAGTTTGTGACTTTGTTCAATACACTATTATTTACTAATATTTAGTCTAGTATATGTATGTGTTTATCTCTTTTTTTTTTTTTTTTAAGTTTTCAATCAAATATGTACTAGTTATGAAAAATGAATCGTAACTCGTCTAGCTTTACCTCGACTCAATAGGTCGGGCATATCAAATGTGTGCAACTCAACTCTTTTTACTCTATATTACAAGCTCACAGAACTTCCTATCTAAGTAGGGTAAGGGATGATCATATGCAACTTTTTCCTGTGATAATAAGAAGATTAGTTTTGTACCCGTGAGAGTAGTCAAGTTGATCTAGTAACTAAACTTGTGACTTCAACTCCACAAAATCAAATTGATCTAGTAACTAAACTTGCGACTTCAACTCCACGGAAATCAACGTATTCTATCAAAAATATTAACAGTTCGTACACACTTCATAAATATCAAGAGGGCATTCTTCCATTATAAATTTTACATCCACATAAAAAAATTGCAAAAATCTTTACCCAGTGGGTACGGTTTAAGAAGGAACTAGCAAAGCATAGCCACTCATAGTTGAATCCTACCTTTTCTTGATTCTATTTTTCTTTCTCAAGATTCTATACCAATTAAACTTCACCACTAGCTTCTCAGAAAGCCCCAGATAATAAGATAATATTTTTAATATTGTTATTATTATATAATTATGAAACTTCTAAGTTCTAACTCATTCAACTTAAACTTACGGATGGCAATTAATTAAAGATAAGAAATGTTGTTAATTAATATATTTGGCACGTGAAGTTGTCTGGTTGCACAGTAGATAGATACGTTTATTATCTGGTGTATGTTGTATGGATTCGATGGAATTTTTTGAGCTGTTATATATAGTCGGCAAGGTTCTAATCCCAAAACTAGTTGCTAATTAATTTAATCATGTTATTACAAATCCAATTACGTTAAATCATGTACTGATCATGTACCTCATCAATAACAGGTAATGTTCTATCTGTCGTCTACTCGTGTGATTTGATCGACCAATAATAGGCTCCACAAACTAATTAAATACAACAACTTGGTTATCTTAGCTTGTTGAATCTAATCTCAATTTATTCGGTTTTATTACACATTAATGTCCAAGCATTAATCAAGATATTCGTATGATCATATCATATCATGTGTCGTGCAACGATGTATATATTTAAGAAGAACTATATGGAATGTTATTAGTTACCTAGCTAATTGCCTTGGACATTTTGAGATACATCATGTCTAGGGTAGGCTGATTAGAAACTTGTGGCGGGAGGCACAACTAGGCGATGCAAGTTGCATATTTTGTGCTAGGTCGATCTTGATAGGTTATTATACTTTCGTGCGATACTTTCTGATGTATTACGTTTCTATTTTATTAATACTCCCACCATCTTAAATGATAGTCATTATATTTGACTTTTCACTCAATATCTTTAATTTTACACACATAAAATGTACAAAACAGTTACATTACAAAAATACATATAACAAATCTAGCAGGATCTTATATAATTATATTATTTCTTATCTGCTAATGAAAATTCATACGAAGTTTTGAAAATTTAACTCCAAAAAAATATCTTTATCATTTACTAGGGATTAGGATGGAGGGAATATATTTTTTCAATTTTTCGAGCACATACAATACTTGATCAAATCATATTTAAAGTTTAACCTTATGGATGAGTTTGAAATTTTGAAAAGCTACCTAACAGAAATATAAATAATTTTTTATATATTATCACATTATTAAATAATATTCGCACAAAAGTAAGAACGGTGATGGTTGATCTTATCTTGGGTTCGAGTCTTTGTAACGACAACATCCTATTTTTTAACAGGATACTATGTGGAACTAGGCCCGCATGTCATGGATGGTTGTAATGAACTTTTTGTAATATAATTAAAAAATAATAAAGAGTAAAACTCGACATGATCACATGAAAACATACATGAAAATATCAATTAAAATAAATCGAACCGAATGAAGTACAGTATACCATATACATAGTAAACAGTAAATCCCCTATTTAGGTTGTGGGTTGGACTATTTATAAACCTTATGTCCCTGCAAATAAACAAGTATGTTTGGTCCATGAATCATGATGCATGGCTTCATCCAGTTGTACTTTGACAAGTTCTGTAAGGTGTTTGCATTGGTGACAAGCAATTTAAGGGAAGCCATGATTACTACTAAATTCATGCAAGAAAATGTACGTTCATCATTCAACATTTTGGAATGTAATGAAACTGGATGCTGACTCGGTTGATTAAATGTTGGTTGTGGGGAAGTGTTTGGTTTGTTTTAATCGATGAGTTCGTCAATAGGGAAATGATGTTGACATTATTAGCTTAGAGTATTATTTTTTTGAAAAATCTTACTTAACACATGTAACATACGTTCGGTATCAACATTAACGGACGTGAATCGTAAAAATTAAAGCAACGTACAATATTGTTGTGGTTAGTGTTTGGCATGATAAACACAAGTGACAAACAAGTACCTTGAGAAATTGACTTGCGACGATTGGGAGCCATAGGTTTTGCTTTAGTGACAGATTACCAACAAAATATACAAGTATCCGTATGCTTTGCTATCATTGCTTTTTTCCATTCGTTAGTGGACCATATATATACTCACATAGTCACATACGAAGATTTTTAAGAAGTTTGATACTTCAATTTGTCTTCAAGTCCTTTAGCTAATTTTTTAGTATTAAATTATTATACGAAGAATTTTTTTTTTTTTGTAAATTGATGATGAAATAAGTTTCGAACCAGGACCTTCTGGTCATTAGTGATAGCCTTTTCCACTAGGCTATTTGATGAACTTAAGATTTTGAGGAGTTAAAACATAAGATATAGTAATTTCTTTAAATATACATAAACATTAATTAATTAGCTAGAAGAGTTGCTACACTTGAACCAAGTATCTGAAATGACCATCATGCCCTTCCTTTTTGGAAGTGTAATATATATATGAAAATTGAGTTGGGAATGAAATGATTATTTCGCTCAAAAGAAAAATTCTATTCTTGTGTATATAGTGAATCCCCTTGTCAAGATTTAAGTCATGGACCAACATCATTTGTACTATCATATTCATGCCCCCTTCACTTTAATGTTTCAGATTTTTTTTCCCTTAGCGTTCATCCAAGTTTCTTCATAACCCCATTCCAAATCAAGCTAAGCATACAATTTTACTTTATAAGTCATCAGAGTAAATCCAACTAAATCGCCTCAGAACTACCTTGAAAGACACTTATTAATATAAAGTATAAACCCATGCCGTGGATATGAACTCTTCAATGGATTATAAATGATAAAAATCATTTAAAATTTCCTTTTCAATATTTTAGGTCACGCGTAATAAAATGATTGCTACAAGAAAATATTATCATACAATTTGGAATTATACATATTTTATGAGCTCATAAAATATATTTTTTTTCAAGCAATCAAACAATACCAAAACGAAAGAAGTATAATATGGACAGGATAATTGTATAAAATGTATAGTATGAAATTGTAGGACCTAAACCGAATTTGTTTATAATATTCCGTGCCCCATGCTTACCTATTAGTATGGGGTTAATAAACTCACAAAATATCTACAAGTGATGACCCCCCATGATACTGGGAACGACATCTGGCAAAACCATAGCCATCAAATATCAATATATTTAGAAAGAAATCAACATCTCTAATTCCCAATTAAGCAGAAAGCGACAACAATAATAATTTAATAAAATAAACTAATTCACATACAATTACAACCACAATATTCTACTTGAGTAATTAGTGCATCTCAACCATCTGTATATGGTTAAAAAACTACATACTGTAATAAAAAGTTGGGAATATAAAATAGTAACATCGATTTTGATTAAATAAATAAACATGGCTAAAAATTAAAATAACATAAATGACATATGGGCATACAGCATATGACACCTTATACAAGATACAAAATATCAAATATAATTCAATTTTGAGCCACACGTGAAGCATTTCAGCAACCTTTAATTTCTTCAATCACCTGATCGATCCTATTTTGAATGGATCTGCTCAAATTCACTAACCATTCTGCTTCCATTATTACCTCAATTTCCATGAGCTACTCCGCCCACTATTCCCTTCATTTCTTCCTGCCTTATAAGGATTTAAAAAACAAATCAAAGTTAATTGCTCCCTTCGTTCAATTATAAGTTCGTTTGACTTTTCATTATCAAGGTATGATTTAAAACGTAAATACATTTTATTCTAAACGAGTAAAAAATATATATTGCACGAATTTAACAATACACCAATTGATTATATTATATTAAAGTACTTTTCAACTATACACTACTCATGTCGAAATCGAGAGAGAATTAAAATGAAGGGTGTAATTCACTTATTCTAACAGCATTGTATGTGTTAAAATGTATACATCCAATTCTTTTCATATTATTGCTAATAATATTATGTTAAATTTAACGATTTTTTAGAAATTTTCCGGTAATAATAATAAAATCGAATTGATAAACCATTTAACAAAAGAGTTTGAATAATTTGAGACATACGTTACTAGTGAGGTGGGAAAAAGCAGGCGTCCGGGTAGAGACCAAACCATTCGTGTGTCTTTGTCTCCCCTGAGAATATCCACCAGACGATGATGAATATTCACTGCTTGAAGAACTTGAAGCTGTCCTCGGCCCTGTCTGAAAATTCGATGTCAATGGTACAACTTGATTGTCACTGTCATCATCATCCTCCTCCTCATCATCATCATCCTCTTCGTCTTCATCATCGTCGTCTTGATCATCATTTTGAATGTTGGTATGGGCAAGAACAGAGGTGGAAGTAGTATTATTAACACAAGATTGACAAATGGAGAGAGTGGGAGCAAGCCTAGGACCAGAAGCAGACCATGGAGTTAAAGATTGGCAAGAACGGCATAAGAGGATTCTTGAATGCTTTGAGACGAGGAAATTAGCAGAGTGAACTCTTGAATCACAATCCCAACAAAGTGTTGCTTGATCTGATTCACAATACATTCTTGCAACAGATTGGCATAGCTCACATTTCTTCATTTTCTTTTTCTACCTGCTAACAACTTTTTTTGTTTCGAATAATTGATGCCAAGATTTAGATGGAAAGTTTTTTGGGTGTGTTTATCTTGCGTGATTCCATAATCTCGGCTGAAATGGAGGAGAGCTTAAAGAGGGAACAGAGGGACAAGTTGCAAATTGTTTTAGTAGTGAAATAGGTTGGTGTATTAGTTATATACTAGTATTGGAGTGTAACATCTACACTAATGGTCTCCATGCACTTTCGTAAGGGTACATGACGACCCAATAAGATAAATTACAAATGTGTCTCAACTGACGAGAAGACTGATATTAAAGAAACTGTGGAGGCAAGTAGGGACGAAATCAGGATAAAGTTTAAAGGGGGCAAAATTTAAAAAGGATTAAATAGAGGGGGCACAATATCAGGGGCGTAACTAGGGGGACGAGAGGGGGCGCTCGCCCCCCCTAGATTTTTCTATTTTATATATGATGTTTTTTGATTTTTTGTGATATATATAATAAAAAATGTTAATAAACCAAGTGTAAGTGTAGCTTAGTTGGTTAGTTCCTTCCTCCAAAAGGTAGAGGTCATGGGTTCAAGCCTTGTTAGCTTCTTTTTTAACAATTTTTCGGTACTTTTAACTATTTTTTAATTTATTTTCGTCCCCCTAATTTTTCCCCCCAAAATTGGCCCCCCTTGATTTTCATCCTGGTTTCGCCCCTGCACAATATGATATATTTAACAAAAAATTAACACTTTTGCCAACTTTATTACAATAAATATTACTAATTAATATAAATTTATATGTTATATCCTTAATTTTGAAGAGTGTAGAGGGGTTGCATGCTGCTACAGCCCTACTAGTTCCATCCGTGAGGGTGAGGGGGTACAACTGTACAAGCTGCAAATTATTTTAGTAGTGAAATAGGTTGGTACATAAGTTGAAGAAAGAATAAACTTTTGAAAAATAATTTGTTTATGGGTAGGAATGATTAGTTTCTAATATATTCTCATTTGATTTGAATCTTTTGATAATTTGATTTATGTTACTGAGTATTGAGCCCCACCAATTTGTGTGGGGAATCAAAAGGATGTAACTTTAATTTTTAATTCTCAACCCAAGTTAGTTTATTTGACATCTAGAATCCGAGTTGAATTTAGACCATTTCTAGCTTTCATTATTTAGGGGAATTTTGCAATTGATTCAAGAGTAATATTTACACTTCTGTAATGTATATTATAAGTGATCCGAGACATATTTAAATCTTAGTATGATAGATTAAGTTCCATATATAATATGGCGATTGGTGAATCAAAGCAAACTGAATTTTAATTACTTGTAAGAGGTTGACTTTTAACGAGATTCAATTAGGATGTACCGAACATGATTATGTTGGTGTAAAATGTGTCGTCAATTGTACACTTTATTTTTTTTGTGAAGTGGACTTTATCATTAAATTAATTTTTAATTGATGAGAAGGACTAGGGGAATCAAACATTATACAAATAAGGCGAAGAAACTTGTATTATATAAATGAAGAAACATATACAAATTCAGCAATGGACAACTTAACGTTGAAAAAATAATGATAAAATTTGACTAAAAATTCACAAGGGGACAATTACTCCTCACCCTCTACCAAATTCTTTCATGATCACACCTTTTAACTAACCTTTCATATTTAAAATATGTGAAAAATATTACAAGTATTCAACGTAAATCCTTGCAAGTGATATCAGGATACTATTGCCCCTTTAGACTTTTCTTGGTGATTTTGATGTATTTGAAAACAAATTGATGCATCATAAGTAATAAATTGCAAATTTTGATAAAATGGTCAAATGAAATCAGTCAAAAAGTATGAAGTTCGAGTGGGCCCACTATTAAGGATTTAAGAGGGTGTTCAAAATCAGCGCCTTGTATAAATGGACTTCCATTTCATGCTCTACTTCTTACCGGGCCTAAGAATAATCAAATATTGACCTCCTCTTAAATAACCAACGGCCCAATTATTGGCTCTTTAAGCCTTTTTGGTAACTCATCAACTAAAAAATATTTTCTTATTGTACAAAAGAGCTTTGACTTAAAAAGTTAAAAAAGATCTATAATGAGTTATCTTAAGTGCTTAATTCACCATTAAATTGATGGGTTTTTCTAAAATGTATCCTAAGTTAAATATGAAAAGAAAAAATTACAATTGAATAGTGCAAAATATTAATAGTTTTATATACATATCAAATAGTGTTTTCAATTGACTACTACAATAGCCTTTTATTTGGATAAATTGGTATATAACTGATGTTGAAATGACCAAATTGAAGTATCTATTGCTACTGAATAGAGATAATCTTTGCAAATTATACGAGCAAAATGAAGGGAAATGATAAAAAATTCAGTCGTGGTCTAAAACAACTAAATGGAATAAAAATTAAAAGAGGGCGTTGAAAAACATATTTTGATAGGGAAAATCCATTTGGATGTATGTACAAAACATTAATCAGCAACAATATTTAAAGAAATTAATTCTAATTTAATATTTCCATGAATCTCGGGATATTATGTTATGGTAACTAGCAAGAGTAATACTTCTATTTAACAAAAAAAAGTACCATCAATAGTTATCATTTTGTATTCGATTCTAATTCAAATATTAACATTGTTTTATTTTCTTGTATCTTCCATATAAAATAAGGTGAATATTTCAATTATAATCGAATACAAAATGATACCTAGTGATGGTATTTTTTTGTTAAATAGGAGTAATATCTTACTAGTTACCATAATATAATATTCCGAGATTTATGCAAATATTAAATTATAATTAATTTCCTTTGTTATGAGAGAAATTTTAGGTAACTAAGATTCATCAAATAACTTTCATTATTTTTACTAAGAAATATTTTAAGAGGTTGTTTAGCTAAATATGATTTCGTAATTTTTAGAGTTTTGTACTGAGGTTGTTTTAAAATATTGAATCGGATGAAACATAAAAATTTACAACTTGCACATGTCAATACCTATAAATCTATTTTAACTAAAACATGTGTTCTAATTGTTTTCGCAAGTGACAACCGTATCTCTAGGATTTAATCACTCATAGAAACAATTCACTAATGGCCAGTTAATGAAAAATAATAGTAATTAAACCAAACAATTAAAATCATAAATTATACGATAAACAAATCTCACAGAAAATAAATAATCCAACTACATCATGGCCCTAACTAACAATAAATTAGTTCAGAATTGAAAAAGACAATAAATAATTAACGTTCCTAAAAAACATCATAAAAGTAATGGAGTGTTGAAAATCATATGTCAGCCCTTTTTCTATGTGCCGAAGCTCCTTTTTTTTGTATGAAGGAGGGTATTATTTATAGATAACTTCAAGATTATCTAGGTTTTCTCTGGTGGGCTTGTAGAGATTGTCGGTCCAAACATCGAGTGCTTCCTTAAAATTACATCGGGCTCGTCAAGAACTCTATTATTGGGCTAATGTTGGTACATATCATCAATTAAGGCACTAATTCCTTCAATTAACTCAATAATTGCATACAATCACAATTAGGTGAAAACAAGTGGAAATTATACCCAATTAAGTACAAATAGCGTTATAATATAATCAATTAAGCTCTAAATATGCTATATATTAACCACTTATCAAGTATTGTGAAAGAAATTCGATAAAGTGTTAAAAGAAATCAATAAACATGGGAACATTCACCAAGCGTATCTGCATTCAGTAACAAATTTATCTAAATAAAATGGTATTGTAACAGCCAATTAACAACACTATTTAATATTTATATAAAATTAGAGAGAGTTGCATTATTCAATTGTAATTCTTTCACACGATAAATATTTATAGTAGACAAGTAACATTATAAGAACTTACTATCATAAATAAGTAGTACTAATAGTATTATGAAAGAAATTTGATAAAGCATAAAAAAGTCAACAAACATATAAACTTGAGCAATGGTTACAATGAACAAATGAACAAATTTGTAACTACGTGATATTAGCAATACTCATTCAAAGAACCTATGGAACAATGTATGAGTATGTATCAAATGTTGATCAAAAAGAACATCAACATATAATGAAACAGAAATCATGAGCCCCATCCATAAGCAGTTAGTTACCCAATGATTAATAGAGAAAATGTTTTTAATTTGGCTATTTCATCAGAAGTATTTACATTACAATTTTTTCACTCAAAAATATTATTTCAGTTGCAAAACGAGCAAAATGAAATAACCAAATTAAACTATCTATTGCTACTGAATGCAGATAATTTTTGCGAATTATACGAGCAAAATGAAGAGGAATGATCAAATTTCAGTCGTGGCCTAAAACAACTAGATGGAATAGAAAGTAAAAGAGGATGTGGAAGAACAGATTTTGATAGGAGAAATCCATTTGGATGAATGTACAAAAAGGATGCAGATAGACAATATGATTAATTGTGAATTTGTGATGGCAGATTTCGAAACCCTTAATCGTTTAAATTTTAGGATGTAATTATCATAAAATTAGTTAAATGTCTATTTCAAACATATTAGACTTTACTACATCGTACTAAAATAGTTTATGAGTAAGATAGAACAATGTCGTTAAATGAGACAACAAAATGGAGAAGTTGATTAATTGATAATTAATTGTATTTGAAATTTGAACCTAATAAGGGAACATAATTGATAATTAATTATATTTGAAATTTGAATGTTACCTTGTATGCGTATGAATGTTTAATTTTATTTCCATATTTAATGCTTAACATGGGCCTTTAGGGCACATTTTAGAAAACCCATTGATTTAAAGTATATGCATTATTGTTGATGATTAATGTTTTGTCTGAGTGAGGATGTCGGGGAGGGATGGGCAAAAATTTAGGGTTTCGATTTTAATTAGGTTGTGTTCCTTTTTAATCTGTGAGAGTTGAAATGATTATATTGCCCTATTTAAGTAAGCTGCTTAAATTATTTTTTAAGCTTGTGTGTACAAAACTATCTAAAATTAAATTACCAAAACATATTTAGCTAAACAACCTCTTAAAACATTTCCTGGCAAAAATAATGGAAGTTATTGATGGAAATTAATTATAATTTAATATTTGCATGAATGTCGGGAATTCGGGATATTATGTTATGGTAACTAGCAAGATAATACTACTATTTAACAAAAAATTGCCATCACTAGTTATCATTTTGTATTCGATTCTAATTCAAATATTAACCTTGTTTTATTTTCTCGTCCCTTCCATATAATTTGAGCTCAAACAATGGTGACAAACATTATGTGTGAGCCTCTACACCATCTTTGTTTCTTACTCATAAGTCTCAATGTCCTATGTTTTCCATTAACAACTCTAGCCCATTCATCGAGTAACGACGCCAATTCTCCCTTTACAAAAGATTTCCTGTCTTCAACAGAAAAACTAATGCATAACCAAACATTAGTATCTTCATCAAACTTGTTCGAGTTGGGATTTTTCAGTCCAGGCAATTTAGACGAATCATACCTTGGTATTTGGTACAAAGATTCACCAGAAAAAACTGTAGTATGGGTTGCAAACAGAAACAATCCTATCCGAAATAATGGTTCAGGGATTTTAAGGATGAAGGAAGATGGGAACCTGGTACTTGAGGATCAAGCTAAATGTGTTGTTGTTTGGACAACGAACATATCGAGTCATGTAGGAAACAGAGTCGTTGGAAAATTGCTGGATACTGGAAATCTTGTTCTTTATCAAGAACATATTGACATTAGTAACCATGAAAATTTCTTGTGGCAAAGCCTTGATTATCCAACTGATACAAAGATTATCCAATGTGACACGATTCATTCACTAGTTCTCAAATGTATGAATCACTTCAGGAGATCCAAGGAACTCATTGTCGTCATTGGATGCCTCATAGCTTGCTTTGTTCTAATGGCTTTAGGAGTTTCTGTAACTTTCTTTTTATGGAGGAGAATAACCCAACAGGTATCAGAAGCCAACTCCGAGGATCAAGGTAAGAGAACTACCTCATGTAATCTGACCCCCTTCGATATGTCCTCAAGTCATACATACAATCACATTTGTAAGACTACGATCTATTGGTAGGCAAGATTGCATCATTTGTATGTAATGTATCGTGGTAATGTGGGGAGATCCTTTTTTATCATATTAGTAATCTTACATATCGTTTCATCCTAAAACCAGGTGCACAAGAGAAAACTAGGGACTTCTTGTCGATTGAAGTTGAGAGTGTAAGCTCGGAGAAGTTTGAGTTACCATTATTTGACTTTCATACAATTGAGCAAGCAACAAATTCGTTCTCAGTTGCTAATATTGTTGGACAAGGAGGTTTTGGTGTGGTTTATAAGGTGAGTACTATGTTAAAAACAAATTGCTTTAAGAATGTCAGAAGAAAATATTGTGCACTTGGAAGTATAACCGTTGGTTGAAAATGGATGTTTCATTTCAGGGCATACTAGCTGAAGAAGAACTAATAGCTGTGAAGAGGCTCTCGAAAAATTCGAGACAAGGTGTTGAGGAATTCAGGAATGAGCTTATGTTAACTGCAAGGCTTCAACACAGAAACCTAGTGAGACTTAAAGGTTGTTGTGTTGACATGGAAGAGAAAATGTTGGTTTATGAATACATGGAGAACAGGAGCCTGGATTCGATTTTATTTAGTAAGACCTAGTCCTTTCTTGAAAATTGTTTCTATATAAATCCTGCATGGAAACATCAATAATAAAATTTGGTCCAAATGGACTCGTTTTCTTCAGACAGTGAGCAGAGCACATTACTTAATTGGAAAACGCGCTACAACATTATTCTAGGAATTGTGAGAGGGCTTGTGTATCTCCACGAGGATTCGCGGTTCAGGGTCATTCACAGAGATCTGAAGGCAGGCAACATTCTCCTTGACAAAGACATGGTGCCAAAGATTTCAGATTTTGGCATGTCTAGAATTTTTGGATGTGATCAAACAGAAGCAAACTCAAAAAGAATTGTGGGAACCTTGTAAGAGCATCAAACTACTTCCCTGTATATACTTCCGTGCCATTGATGCTTCTACAGTTTACATAATCAGCTTACTTACAGAATTTCCTTCTGTAGTGGTTATATGCCTCCTGAATACATTTTGGATGGCCTGTTCTCGATAAAATCTGACGTCTTCAGCTTTGGAGTGCTATTACTGGAGATCATAAGTGGCAAGAAAATCACCAGGGGATTTTGCACAACAAATGGCAAGATTAACCTTCTGGCACATGTAAGTTCCATTTTTTTTAAATTATATTTCCATATATATCATGCATCCACATCTACATCGATATGCCCCAACGCCTCTTAATAGGCTCCTGCCTAGGCTAGGTAAGGGGGGGAGAGGCATATGTTTTGAATTCTAATTATATCTTTCGAGTGATGATACAGGCTTGGACGCTATTGAGAGAAGGAAGAGGATTAGATTTGTTGGATAAAAATGCTGGTGGGTTATATTCAGAATTACAAGTCTTGCGATGCATACAAGTTGGTATTCTCTGTATCCAAGAGCGAGCAGAAGATAGACCAACCATGAGCAATGTGGGCTTGATGTTGAGTAGTGAGTCTATAGCATTGCCACAGCCAAAATACCCTGGTTATTGTATGTCAAGATCTTATGGTCGTTTATCTTCAAGTATGCGAGATAATGAACAATGCACTAATAATCATGTTACTATAACTGTTCTAGAAGGAAGATAGTTAAATCTTCTAAGTGATGGCTCTCATTATTAATGAGCTAGTGATGTCTTTTAAGTGATGTTGGGTACTTATGCGAAATTACAACTTCGAAAATTTGAATCAAAAGTATCTCGTTGATTATCATGAATGTTGTACAGTATGGTTTAACTAAGCTTGGAGAGTACATCGTTTAGAGTTGATACAGTTTCTTCATAGTACTTCTCTGCTTGAATGCTGTTCTTCGATTTTGCAGCATAATCCAACTGTACATAGCCCCAAAGATACAAGGTAATATATATAAGAAAAGCAGCATATAAAATGCAAAAGTTTAGGCACATAAGGTAACTTCTCATAGTTTAAAGGGGGTAATAAATGATATGTGAAGCTGATAATAAGGAAGACTTTTAACTAGTTAAAGAGATACTTTTCTATAAGAGCACTTACATCGTTTATTGTCTGGAACAACTTTCCAGTGAGTTCTTTGAGTGACTTCTTTTCTTCCTTGGGCTTTGAGGATATGACTGTGTTAAGATCATAGCGGAGATATTCTGCCCGGAGGCGTAGATCATTCTGCACGTATGGCCAAGCCTTTTTGTCAATTAAGTCTTTCACTTTGAAAATATCCTGTGCACATTCCTTGGCTCTTTGGGCTGCCTCAGAAGGTGTGAGTGGTTGAAGGTAAAATCTTTCTTTAAGGGGCAACTTAAGATCTCTTGCCTGATCTGAATTTAATGTTCCAGCTGCAAAAATAGCGAGTTACATATTATTGCACGCACAATCTCAAAGTTTGTAATAAGTCGAAACTTAGTCGACAGTTCAAACTCCGGATGGCTATATAATCATTGGAGTTACACTATATTGCACGGATGGTTACAGAGTAACATAGACCATTTGTACAACTTATATATAACTTGATCAATAACCAAATGTGCAATATGATGTAACTTCCATCAGTTCGATGACTACTGTGCATCAACACGCAAACTCTGGAGACTAATTGCGCAATTATCTTCTATCCATCTCATGGTTGAAACCAATAACACTTACGCAATCCACCAGAGGGAGGGGGCGGAGGTCCGATTTTGATTGACAGAGCATCAGCTAAGGCTCCATGAACAAATGATCCTGAGGCAACCCCGAAAGCAACCAAACCCAAAACAGCACGCCGGCTAGTTTCAGCCTCCGAGCTGTGCTGAGCTCTCACACTGAATTGAATCCTACTACAAGCAACTCTCTCGGTTGGCAACAGTCTTGATCTGCTAAAATGCATTCTGCCTTGCACTATAGCATGTGAAGAGCCATGTAAGCCAGACAAGGAGGCCATTGGTAGGCTGAATATTTCAAGAACTTGCTTGGATCAATTTATGTTGAGTAGTAGCTAATATGTGTTGTTTTGATTGACTATTTGACTTAGTGATGTAGAATATATCCACGAAACGCCTTATCTGGCTTTGGATATGGTCTAAAGCCAATATACGTACAGGTTTTTGACAAGTAGGATGATATTTTTCAATTTTATCCACTAAAATTGATAAATATGGCCTACATGTTTAAGAACTTTTTTTTCTTTCTTTGAGCAAACAATTTTATCATGATTGTCTACGAAATTGAACCAAATGGAGTATATAGATATTATCAGATTCACAGTTGAACTAATCTCAGAGTTGCAATTAACTGTTTTCTTAGTGAAACCTGTTGTTTAATCTTCATCTTAAGTTGAAAGGACGCCAAGCCACGTAAATGTTGCAAACGTTAGAAAGACGAAATCTGCCTAGCATAGATATGTCCCCAAACTTGAAACCTTTATTCAACTGAACCTGTTATCAGATCTCAGAGTCACGAAGCCGTTGGGCGGCATTGGCAGATGAACACTTACTAGATATATGGTTCACAAACAACCAAAATTGCTAGGATTTCCTTGGCAACTAGGTTATCTCTGCCAAGGATCCTCTGCATGATCTTCAGTTCCAACTAAGTTTCATGTACGACGCCTGCTATTATATACAATAACGATGATCCAACACATTGGAAACTTGAACGTCATCACTCATACATTAAGCGTGTAGGAGAGAATTCTAATCAATGATTATGTTCATCGCCATAATTTTTGGTAATTTTTATACGTATAAACTTGACATCGCTCTTCAATTCCTACAAGCATAAACAGCGTGCTTGATGAAAAACTGCAACTCAAATTATACGTAGAAGAATCATGGGCGAATAATCTTCTTAAATACTGACACAATTATACCATTATGAGAGATGTACATGAAAAAGACAGAAGATATATGGTACATCTTCAAAACTTGTGTCCTGAAAATTTCATTGCAAGTATTCTCATTAGTTGAATGGAAGCTTTACATAGGAATACTATATAACTAGCCAAGCTTGGACAGAACAGTATTTAGAGACGATACAGTTTCTCCATAATACTTCTCCGC
Organism: Echium plantagineum; assembly: GCA_003412495.2. Lineage (NCBI taxonomy): Eukaryota > Viridiplantae > Streptophyta > Magnoliopsida > Boraginales > Boraginaceae > Echium > Echium plantagineum. Next base: position 3,313,611 of record CM016566.1, on the reverse strand, counting down.
TTCAGAGCTGTTCTTGGTCTTTGCAGCATAATCCAACTGTCAAGAACAATCATAACATATTTAGCGTTAACCCGTGTTTGGTAGGGGTGACAGAAATGAACACATGGTATAATGTACTTCCTTGATTTTTATTCAATGACCTATCTAGTGCAATATACTTACATTGTTGATCGTCTTGAATAGTTCTCCAGTGAGATCTTTGAGAGCTTTCTTTTCATCCTTGGACTTGGCTGCTGCAATAACTGTGTTTAGGTCGTAGCGAAGGTACTCTGCTCTGAGACGTAGGTCATTTCGGACATATGGCCAAGCCTTCTTGTCGATCAACGCCTTCACATTGACAATTTCCTTGGCCGACACTTTTGCTCTCTCCGCTGCTTCAACAGGTGTTACAGGTTGAAGGTAGAATCTTTCCTTAAGTGGCAATTTAAGGTCCCTAGCCTCATCAGAGTTCAATGTTCCAGCTTCAATAAGTAACAACAATAGTTAAAATTTCTGCTAATGGTCATCAAGCATGTTACTTCATTCAATTGATTACAAATAGCTAATTGCTAATGAACAAATAACACAATGGAATCGAACTGTAGCGGAATGTGTCAAAATTACTCGTTGCAGTCTACAATACTTATCTTTTGTGAATTAGTAGATCGTGCATGCATTTTTACTCTTAGACCCATTTAGAAACAACTCTCTGTTATCATCACATAAGATCATACTACCCACCGAGACAGAGTCTCTTAGAGACATCGAGGCATGCTGATATATAACTATCGAAATTTAGAGTCCTAAAAACGAAGAGACAGCTATACTTACGCAAGCCACCAGAGGGTGGAGGTGGTGGGCCAACTTTGATGGAAAGAGCATCAGCTAGAGCACCCTGAACCAATGATCCCGAGGCAATTCCAGCAGCAACTAAACCCAAAACCGCACGACGGCTAGTTTCAGCCTCCGAGCTCTGCTGTGCCCTGACTCTGAATCCAGGCTTGGAACATGCAACTTTGGTGGTATTGCTGGAAATGCTCAGCCTTCCGGAGCCGCTGAGCGGGAGGCTGCCTTCTAATACAGCAGAAGTAGAGCCACGTAAGCCAAACATTGAAGCCATAGCTTGAGCCATTGAAGGATTAGTAATTTGTGTGAAGTGATGGAATGTAAGTTATGTGGATGAACTTACTTAACTGTGTAATAGGCTCATTGAGTGATCACACTGTGCCTTATCTGGCTCTGGATATTGTCTTGGCCAATCAATATTTAGGTTTCTGATCATCAGGATTGGGTTCATTCTCCTCCACTAGTATTTTGACATTTGGAAAATCAAATACTTTTGTTTTTTTTTTTAAATACTTAGCGATGTTTGTTGCATTTTTAACGTAATAGTGTTGGTAGGGGCAATCGAACTCATGGCCTTATTGTCGTACGCTCACATACTCTACCAACCTCACCATCTTTGGACAAATAATTTTGTTTTTTTAAGAAGTCATAATAGGATCTTGTTTCACATCTAAACGTCAAGAAAAAAATTAATACATTAATTAACGTTTACCTTGTCAATTAGAAATTTGATTTTCCCAACATATACTAAAATCATACTATTGGAATAAATTTATTAAAAACTTAAAATAAGAAAATGAAGGATAATTTGTTCTTGGTAGCAATACCTCAATCCAAAGTTTTTAAACATTTCTATAGAAAGCTACCTCCCATCAAATATATTTAAGGTTCACGTTTTCCAGACAACACTTCGATGATAAAAAATATTCTTAAAGATACATAAAATGATATCAATTTCTTTTGGAGTATATATGAATTTATTACCAAATCCAAACTCCAAACACTATATGTCTATATGCCCAACCTAAAAAAAGAAATTAAGCTTCATCAGCTGAGCTCCTCATGCATTCATGCTGACCATGCTGATTTTATTACATGCCAATGGTAAGAAAGAGACAAAAATAGAGAAGACCCCGAAAA
>CM016566.1:3168193-3311546 GCA_003412495.2 Echium plantagineum | reverse complement strand
AGAGGGGGGATGAAGGGACTGAGAAAGAATCAAGGTTCACAGTAAGCAGTTAATCGTTTGGTAAATGAACTTTCAGGACAAATTCGAATGCATTAAAACTTAAGAATTTACCTGAGATCTGGCACCTCGCTTCTCTTCCAGTATTTGGACAGCTCAATTTTCAACTGCACAACCGCTTCCCGAATGGAGTTAGTAACTCTTTTTTATCTATCGACAGACGAACAGATCAGTACAAACTTGGATCGAATAAATCCTACAGACAATTCTACAATAATTCATGGGATTTTTATATAATGATTCTATCTATGCATCAACTGACAGAATGGGCAAAAAAAGGCAAACAACAGCTGCCAAATAAAGCATAGACACTTCACCCTTATCATTTTCCAAGGCATGCTAGAGAAAAAACAATGCAACTTATAGTCCAATCAGTAAATAATACTTCCCCCCTCTTTAAACATAAATTAATCCTAACGTCTGTGAACTTAAAGTTATATACCAATATGCCAAATTTATGTTCGGATTCTCCTTTTTTGCACCTGGTGAAAAAGGTTTCAAGGACATAAGAGACGTCCTGATTCCCAAGTAATTAGATGGTAGGTTTCAATTTGGAGCATGAATGACAATATGGAATCAGAATGACAGAATCTTTACAGAGGCAATGTAGAACCTGGTCTTGAAGATCGGGAATTGAATTTACTTCAGAAGGAGTAGTTATGCCATGGAGGAACGCATCCTGATTTGCAAATTGAGAATCTGAAGCTGGTATCTTATTGACGATAGGCTTATTGCCTGAAGTCTTATCAGTTTTTGATTCTTGCATCGGAGGTCCAGGACCGCGTTTGAAACTGGCAAGCTTAGTAGCTAGAGATTGGGATCCTTCCCAACGTTCCATCAGTTTTGGGTTCTCCACAAGAGGTGCAGGATCGCGCTTGAAACTGGCAAGTTTGTTAGCGAGGGATTTGGATTGTTGCAAACCTTATCCTCGTCTCTTTCCTCAAGAACCCAAGTACAGCTGGACGATGCTTTTGTCTCAGACCTTGTATTTTATCTTCTGTTACAGTGTTATACCCCATACAAAGCAGTCAACACAAGCTGGCTGCTATCGAACGTTGAACTAGTGAGAGTTTGTAATGAGCAAAGGGCATCTCCAGCATCCTGCGTTGTAACAATAGCAGGACCTAAAAATAGACAAGACAATTTTCATTCCATTTAAATGCATTGAAGAACCACGAGATACAGACTCCAATTCAGATTAACTTAATTTTGGTAGACAAAAGAAGTTCTAAAATACCATATAGCTCCATTATGGGCAAGTGCAGTTCGAAACAGCATAACTCGGTTTCCTTCATATAGAAGCACGTCCCAAACCCGCAAAACTGGAAAGCACCAAGTCAGAAAAGCTATTTTCTAGAGTAGGACTAATGAGCATAAACATTTAAAACTCGATCACTTTTCAAAATGGTACAAGTCCTCACCACTCTCCCATGGCAGCATATTACAAAAATCGACAAGAACCAGGGTGTGGTTACCATGTAACCTGCACATCTAAGTAATCGAGATGCTTGGCTGCAAAAGAAGCATTATAAAGTTGAAGGCTTTTTTTCAACTACACAATGATAAGAAGTATGACATGGAAGGTTTATGGCAGAGACCACAGACCGAGTTTGGGAAATCTCTCTCGTAATAACTCTTCAAATACGAGCTGATCTACCTAACAATTTAAACCAACCATCTCGGTTAGGATGACATGTTCATGCATATCATCCAATTACAGGTAATTCTAGCTTATGTCTGAGATGAGAACCTTAGATTCTGTCATTTCCTCTGTGAAACAACCATCAAAGAGATCATCAATAATACCACCAAGGTCCTGCAAGTTTTAGTGCAGAATAGTGTATCATGTCAATGTACATGAAAATGGAGCCGAAAAATGTGAATGAACCTGAATTCCCGTTGACATTTTAAAGGAAGGGACTACTGATTCATGAAACATTGTAATTCAGCTCTAACGATGTCATTCGACCAACAACTAACATATTACTTCAACCCAAATTTTGTAATCTGTTTGCTTTTCAGTATATGTTGATTAAATAAAAACGTCGTACAGAGCAGGAAGATCTGCCATTATATTAAGCAATTAAAAAGATTTAGAGCTTACCAAAAGGCATTCTCCTCAGGCATCATCAGCAATAGCAAACCAGCAAAAAAGTTCATCGCCTGAATTGAAAACATAATACAATATGACTTATCAGGTAAAGATCTAATTCTAAATATTGAGTATCCATGTTCTGATGTTAGAAGATAATGACAAGAGCTATGTTGAACCACTAATACCTGACAATACCCAACTGACGGGTTATGTCGAGCATATAAAAGTAATCTTCGTAATGAATCTCTACCATCCTCATTCATCAGGATGTCCTGGAAATGTGCGAAGCAAATCCTGCAGACACATGCAAGAAGTTAGCAAATTTGGACAGAAAAATAAACAAAAAAACACAGACTAAAAGAATAGGCAATCTGTCAAATTTAGAGATCATTGTTCATTGAACTCACCAAAGGACATTCATGTACAAGTTCAATTTACTAACAGATCAAATATCGCCTTCTGTTGGGCACGACGTAGAGGGTATGAAAACCTTTTCATATGATAGAGGAGTATTATCCACAAATAAATTATTTTCATCTTTCTGGATATGCCAGTGTCGTCAGACATCCACCGTGTGGCAACTAATAGGAATATGTTGCACAATGAATCTGTTTAAGGCTGAAGGCACAACTGGAAGTTGCATATATAGAGAACAAGATTTCGGTTAAAAACTATCTCTATGATCCTCTATTTGACTCCCGTAAAAATTGTTCTCAAGAACTACTTTGTCAAATGATAAGAGGGAACAAAGCGACAAACTGAAAAAGTTGGGGGATAATTTCATAAGAACAAGAAAATCAGTGATTATCGACGTGCAGAGTAATAGAAGTTGAAATGAATCAGAAAAGGAAACTAGTAATGAAGAAACCACACTCTCAAACAAGACCAACCATCTTGTGCCCAAAAAAGGTCGAACCTACAAATAAAAGATTGAGATAAATTCCAGGGCCCATGCATCTAATGACCTTCTCAATCTGCTTTTTCCATTTTTCAAACTTAGCTTTGACATCCTTTTGGTCATCACCGGCATGACCTTCTGGAGCCAGCAAACCCTGGTAATACTTCTCCACACGACGTGCTCTAGCACCAACAAGACCTTGCCAGACCTGAAACATGAATGGTTCCCTCAAACAATGAATTTTACTAATCTAAAATCATATTACTAAAAAAGGGGAACAACCTCTCCCCTAAGATGCCTCGGCACTCCTCCTTGAACAAGGAATATAAGTTCTTGCTTCCATGGGAAAAAAGGTTCAGCTTCAGTCACTTTACCAGTGGTCATGTGTTCATTTTTCGTGATTTTGTTCTTCTTAACACGATAACTCATCATATCATCAAGGGCAACCAGAGAAGACCTTATTTCAGTCCATGTCTGTACCACTTCACGTTTTCCTTGTAGAGGCACGGCCGTCCCTACTTTGGGATCACTTGTTACTGCCTTTTCCTCAGGCTCACTAGTTGCCCGACCATCAGATATATGATTCGTTTCGACAGAATTATCCTCATCATTAAATTTCTGTTTTTCGTCTACAGAATTATCAATTTCAGTCTTTACTTTCTCCAATTTCTCTGTGCATGAAGAATGAGAATCAACGGACGCCTCTTGTTGTTCAAGAAACAACTTCCATTTATGATCGTTCTTCTTCCTCTTGCTGCAAGTGAAATATCAACCTTAGAAGGCAACACAAACGTCGACATCTTCCAGTTAACTCTAATGTTTCAATTATGTGTATGGGACATTACACACATGAATGCAGATAAACAACGAACAAATACAGCTAGAGGGTGTATGGCTAGAGCTACATGTATAGTGATTAAAGTTGCATGTAACAACTAAGCCTACTGCAAAAAACAAACAAACTTAGAGCTCGACTGCAACATCCTCAGTTATAATGATCCGTTTGCTTAATTTATCGAGGCAAAGTTAACGATATCTAAAACTATTTCACGTCATTTACTTTTCATACGCGAACACTATATAAACAAGATGATCAGCGTACGCCACCTTATATATGTTTGCATATTCTTTGTATCTTTGAAGATCTTGAGGTCTCACATTGAAACCATATGCATCCTGTAAATTAATGACACATACCATTCATTTAAAAGCTTTTAAAAAGATGGTAAAAAACCAGACAAAACATTATAATTATATTATACCTAAAACAACGTCCCAATGAACGCTTGCTCAACAAGGACAACAACATGCTTCCCCAAATACTTCAACCTCACTGACCATATCCTAAATCTTGTCCCCAAAAATTGCTTCAATATTGAGAAATGGAAGAAATAAATTTAAATATGATAATCAAATCGAGCTATATTGTTAATTAATTCTGAACATCTTTTTTTTTTTTTGTAAGTCGAGCATGATCATTAATAGTTACTTAGGTTGTAAGTTGGAGTAAATATGAAATTACACGTGTGTTCAAAAGTTGAAACATTACAAACTAACTGAATTGTTCACTTTATAAGTTACGAAAGAAATAATTTAGTTTTGTGAACAAATTTTCCTAAAACTACGAAGCTTAAGACAGCTCTCCAAGATTCAGTTGCAAGATTACAGCTTCCAGTCCGAATCACACGTGCAAATACAAACTTTTTCAATTAATTTTTAATATATTATTTCTTAAGTATTTATATCACATTAATAAGTTATTTGTAATCAAACTCTTGCATAAAAAGAGTACGGGTTATTTTTTTTACCTTTCCCGAACCGTTATCTTATTGGGTGGATAAACGGACCGGGAATTCGGACCGGTACCGGTGGATCTCGGTTTTCCGGACCAATAACAGCCCTAAATACGAGTAACTAGATTGAGTAGAAATTTGGGTTAATGGCATCAAAGATCACTGAAACTATTTAATATTCCAGTTCAGTTACCTTCATTTAAATGGCCATGTTAGATCACTCAACCGCATTTTTTTGGGAAAAATTTGGTTACTGGGACGTTGAAAAATTTTGAGGCATCTTAAGTTTTTAAAAGGGTTAATGGCATAAAAGATCAGTGAACTTTACTAAACTTTCCCCTTCGATCACCTCTTTTCAAAGTGAGTGTTTTGGACCACTTAAATACTTTTTCACTAAAATTTGATCACTGAACCGTTTTGAAAATTTTGGGTGCATTTTATAAGTTTTTAACAAGGATAATTTTGCATGTTTCACATTTATAGATTCAATCATCTTTTTTGTAAGTCGAGCATGATCATTACTAGTTAGTTAGGTTGTAAGTCGGAGTAAATATGAAATTACACGTGTTCAAAAGTTAAAACATTACAAACTAACTGAATTGTTCACTTTATAAGGTATGAAAGAACAATTTAGTTTTGTGATCAAAATTTCCTAAAACTACGAAGCTCGAGACAGCTCTCCAAGATTCAGTTGCAAGATTTTACAGCGTGATTATATCTTGATGTTGAAGTAATCTTGATCGAAGTGATGTAACCGAACATACCCATCTTCGCCTCACTTGAGAAACTATCAATACAGAATGGCAAGCCAATAGTTAAATGTCAGAAGATGGGAGTAAATTTGAACTGATGGGTACCATAGTCAGAAGATGTTTACCTCTTCCCATCGGGGTTAAAAGCCAAAGCGTTAATAGGACCGAAGTGTCCCTTCACTCCACCTATTTCTTGTTCAAGAATCTGCGATACAATGAAGTATATATAAATTAAGAATCTGTGATACAATTAAGTATATAAATCACCAAAGTTTGACATGACATATCAATAGTGATGTTTTGTACCTTGTCATAGAATTTGCTTCAAACTTTCCAGCACGATGATCAGTCATTGTAACATTGACTGCATCTTGCCCACCTCCAAGCACCACCTGGGTTCATGAAAAGAAAGCGTCAAAGAGTAGTCTCCAAAGAATTATGCACATCCAAGACCAAAAAGATGAGAAAGAGGTAAAACAATCCGAAGCTTATAACAGACAAAAGACGTACATGATCGAGCAGTGGAGAGATTGCAACTGCATTGACAGGCGCAGCAGTCACATAAGCCTTGATAACAGTTAACGTTCTGATGTCCCAAAGCTGGCAAAGATAAAGAGTAAACAAAGCAAACATGAATAATGTTATATGGAGTTGTAACTCTAGTGTTGATCACCAGAAGCTGAATGCTATAGGTTTTACCTTCGCAGATTTATCCAAGGAGCCTGTGATAAAATGTGTGCCATCCATGGACTTAGAAAGTGATGTAATTGATTTCTGGTGTCCTGTTTCCTTGTCGGACTCTTTAAGTAGCTTCCCTGTCTGCAAAAATGTATAACTTATGACTACTCTCATGAAATTATGAGATGCTGATATATATAAGGTCAAAGTGCTACTGACCTCTGTATCCCAAATACGAACAGTAGCGTCTTCACCGACACTTAAAATAGTCTTGTTAAGTGGTCCCCAAACAGCTCTGGTAATTCTACCCAGCGGACCCTTGATTATAATAACAGACTCGCTCGTCTCTGTAGAGTCAAGGGTATCAAGTACACCATAAAAGGGTGCGCATTCATTACTTTTTAACTGAAAACCATATAGGGTGCATTAGTCACTTACGGTCACTGAGATCTCCAGCAATGCTCTTCACATGAATGGCTGATGGTTCACCCATGAAGGGGTCAGTTGTTATCACAGCAAGCTTATCACCAACGGAAAACTCAACGGCCCTAGCAGGTGATTTGAAATTAAAAGAGAACAACTGAGTTCCGGATTTGACATCCCATAACTTTGCACTCTGATCTGCACTTCCAGTGATGAGCCTGGTTGAATCCCCTGCAGGAGAACATTTCACATTTCAGATTCTATCCAACTATCGTCAGAATCAATTGGAAAAAAGTTACATGAGGAACCAATTTACTACCTCCATCATAAAATTAAGAAACCTTGAGGCCTTAATTGGCACACATAACTTACATTAGAATAAAAAATATAATGTTACTAGTCCAAATTGTTAAAATCTAAAAACTCAAACATCAACTTCCAATCTGGATAATCTCTTGTCGGGGGTACTATTGTGTTTTTATCATTAATGAGGGTCAACACTCCTTTAAACATCAATTAAAATTATATAAACTAAATCTAACGTAATTTAAACATCAATTATACCAAAAGTAAATTAAAACGAATAGAAGAGCTAATAACGTACTCGAAACATCGCAGGTCCAAACGGCGCCGTTATGACCACGGTAAGTACCGAGACGCTCGCCGTTATCAGCAAACCAAACGTTTGGAGTATGATCCTTAGCGCAAGAGAAGAGTAGATCTCCATCTCTATTGTACTTGAGATATGTGAGAGGCCTTTCATGCCCTTTCATCAATATTGGTCTCATTGTCCCAAAATGAATGTCCAATTTCAAAAGCTGAGTTTTATTTTTTTTTTGAATATGAAAGCTGGGTTTGATTTTTGGAAGATAAACCCTATAATCGTTGTGTTATATCGTTCAAAAGAGTCGGTGGGCTTTGAAGTCTGTTGCCTGTTGGTGAGATTTTAGACAATAGGGCTTCTATTCCTGAAGTATGTCAGTATTAAGTTACGAACCCAAAAACTTCTGATCACTATTACTCTGTTAGCAATGATCGTTTGTAAAATGAACCTTTTGAATTAAGCATTGGACAAGCGTCCTCCTTCCTTTTACCACAATAATATTAAATTACCACTAGTCAGTATATGAGATATATTAGTTTTTTCTAAAGTATACTACGGAGTACTATATAATGTTTCAAAATTTGATCGTATATTTATTTGAGCGAATTCGAGAATAACCGTTAATTGATTGTGCATAAATTTTATTTAAGCTTTAGTCGAACATTCGAGCGAGTTATCGACTTGGAGTTCTTAAGTCAGATGCCGAACAGCAACAGGTACCAATAGTAGGTCCATTCATGAATCTACGCACATACATCGTCCTTTAAGGTTTAAAAACAACACAACAAGTTCATAAAGAAAGGCATTTATCACAATGATATGGAGTACGGTATTTTACTAAATGAAGATCTTAACACACACTTCAGTACAGTACAAGTTTATTCATATAGCTCGGGTCTTTGTTGCTTCATCGTCTCCTCACCATGCTCACTTCGAACCCTACAATTGAGACGAAAGATTGAGCTACGAATAGTAAATTACCCAAGTTAGCTACTTAGGAGAAGAGTTGACAACATCACAGCAAATAAGCTCAGGAATTACCATAAAGCGAGTCTTGAACAATTCCACAAAATGATTGGGGTCACATTTTGTTGGCTTGTAGGCGTCTAACTTGTTAATCTCCTGCAGAACATTTGAACAATACATCAAGTAAAATCTACATGCTTGTATAACAATTTCCCTTCCAACCTGGGCACCTTAGCTTGCATATATAAACACTCGATACAATTACATAACCGAGCGCCTCATTAATTATTGACTCTGAAGCATTACAAAACACATTTCTGTTAGTGTAGTATTAAGCTCAAGATACGATTATAAACCAATTGAGATGCAGGACAATACTTTTCGAATAGCTGGTTAAAGACAATTTGAGACGATATTTTTATTGTACACACTTCATTAACACAACTAAGTTTTCTTTTGAATTATCAAAGCTTCATGCAGTTTGGAATTTCCCGACGTTCATTAAACACAACAGGTAATGTGAATATTAGGCAGAGGAAGAAATTAAACCCGCACACAATATACCTCAATCCATGATGATAGTTTAGGCCTGCCTGGTGTGATGTCAATCTTGTACACTTCTTGCAGAATGAGTAGGAACCTCTCAACAAATGGCGCATATGCAGCATCAACCTGAAGATAACAATAATCGAAAAATTGAACAGTGTTAAATTTCGATTTGATGGATATATATGGTATCATGTTATAATGCCTGAAATTAGGATTTTACTTTAGCGCAACAATTACGCAACTTACTTGGCTGAATTTCTCCCCAAGAAAGAAAGGTCCGTCGTTGAATTTACCCAAAGCTGTTTCTAGGCGATCAAATGCAACAGCTGATGCAATACACGTTTCGATCAAGGTTCTCATAATATAGTCTTAAGTTCAGAACTGCAACTGATCCGACTAAGTTAAGCAAACAAAACAAAATATGCCCACCTGAATCCTTCTCTGGATCTCCTTTAGCCAAAGTAAACAAAGTTTTATTGAACTCATCACTGTAGGCAAATAGCTCTTCAGCAAATTTCTGTTTCTCAGGATCCTGCAACACTATGCGATTTAGCATAACGAGTTTGATTTTTTCCCAAGAATATTAATGATATACAATCCTAATTCTTACATCAGGCAGAAGTGATGGGCCTTCAAAGTTACTATCAATATATTTTACTAAATCCAAGCTTTCTGCAGTGACTTTACCCTTGTGCTCAAGTGCTGGCACCTATACCATAAACCAGGATCAATTTGATTCATTTTGCAAGAAATACTTTACAACGCATATAGAATACTCGAATTCAGAACTTGGAAACCGAATACTTGAAAATCTGAACCGGACAATCTCTTTGAGATAGAAGTATATAGACACACTGGATACCTTATTCTCAGGATTGACTTTCTCCTTGTACCAAACAGGTTTGTTTTGAAGGTCAATACCAACCAGCTTGATCTCGTCTTGCAAACCCTGAATACGAAAACACAAATTCAGATATTAGGACAGAAAATTCGAACCAAAACGAGACGAACACAGCACAGAGGTTGTCCTGCAAAACCTTGTAATTCCTCACGATCCATGTCCGCTGAGCAAAAGGGCACTGATAATTTGTATACAGCCTTCCAATACATACAAAATAAATCAAAAAACCGGATCATCATTGAAATAGATTGTCTACTTTACCCTTAGCCGATACATAAATCAAAATAATAATGATCATGTTAATACCATGTGATACGTTTCTCTAACAACGTAATAAAATATATAAAAATATTCGTTTCGAGACATAAAAAAGTGAATCATCGAAATTCAAAACTGGACAAGCGAACGTACCTTGTGGTACCATCAAACACGGTGGGTGGTGGAGAAGAAGAATCCAAATATGGGGGAAGAACTTCTGTGGCCATTTTTAATACAAAAGGAAATGTTGCAGTTTGAGGGGGCTTAAAGTTTTTGATGAGTGTGAAAGGTGAGGTATATCGAAGAGAGGCCATGCTTAATTATATTTATAGATTTAGACATGGGTAATTATGTGACTTTATGTATTTGTGTATATCTCTATAGTCAACTGCTTTAACAACTCGATAATTATTGGCTTGCTTCTAGATGATCAAGACTTTTGTTGCTACCACATGTGAGCCATGACGTTTTCATAAGCTAAACTTATCAAAATATTGAAATCAAGAATCTTCCTAAAATATTGAAATCAAGAATCTTACCATATTGTGTAACCAAGTTCTTCTTTGCAGAACTTTTCTACTTTCTAATGGGACATATGAACCGCAACCATCATTGACTAAGTTGGTAATTGCCTTTGTTTTTAGCTGTTTCAGTAATCTCCTCAATTCATTTTAATAGATTTTTTTTTTTCGATAAACAACTTAATTTATTAATTATTTTTAATGATGTATAATATCATGAATTCGTTTTTACAAAACGTGTGAAATCGTTAGACTAACAGTCAGTCAGTCCTACACGAGAAAATAAATGCAAGATATGTCTCACCTGGTAAAGACTAGAGCTTTCTTGTTAACCACTTCGTTGACACAAAATTATTTTAATTCGTTACAAGTTGAGCTATACCTAAGCATGGATTCGTTTTTTTAAAAGTATTTCCATACAATAAAAGTTAATTAATAATTGAAATTATATCTTGAAAATTAAGTAATTCTATAAAGCTCCTATGGTGAATGATATAGAAGAATATGATATGTCCACATGACACAACTCGAATGATCACAGATTTTATTATAAGAGTGCGCTTCTCTATAAGTGTGTAGATTTGATTCATGACACATGCATAAGTAACTCTATATTGTATAAGGGAGGACATGCTTGGGTGCATCGTTACTCAGAATCTGAGCATTCTTAAGGTGAAATACGAGATTATTAAAAATATATTTCGAATTATCCTCTGTGTTGGACGATGAGCTAGCGAAACAGGATGACTAATATGACCCATCATTTTGTATAGAAGAATATATACGATGTATGATTCCACAAAGCCCACCACGACGACAAAAAAGAGTATAGTACTATGATGCCGCATTTAGCGTGATTGACCAGGAAACAGTAATGAATGATGAACCAACATACATCTATATTCTCTTCACCAACCTTTTTAACGAATAAATACTACTCCTATTAAGTATCGAAAGCCATCTGTCATCATCACTCGCGTCATTATCTAAATTATTTTCTAAGAAGTGGATTATAGGAGTTACGAACGTATTCATAATTGGAGAGGTACTCGTGCGACAAATTATTAGGTTCGAATCTCACCACATCGCTAATTTAAAAAAAGTATACTCCCTCCAATCCAAAACAAATGTATTTCTAGACATTTCACACAAATTAAAAAACAATCATTACATTCACACTTTCCATCTATGTCCCTATAAAACAATCACTAATAATTCAATTATCACTTAACTATATCATGCAATCATTACTTTTATTGAGTTATTCTATGTAAATAGAGATATTAAAGGAAAAAGTGGTATATTGTACATTAGTTTATGTAAAAAGACATTTGTTTTGGATATTGTTGAAATGTCTAAAAAGACATTTATTTTTGAATTGGAGGGAGTATATAATTTTTTATTCCAATTTAGAATGTAAGTTGGCCGGTTTCTGAGACATTGTTTCTAATAGTTCTCAATTGATAAACAAGGTTTAAACAGGTATTGGAGCATGCAATTTACTGAATTGAGTAAGAGCTTTTTTTTTTTATTCAAACGATAGAAATTACAAAAAATTACACAATAAGAAATATATTACGTTTTAAACTAATTAAATGAGAGTCTAAGCTCCAAAATAACTTCGTTTTTTCTGATTGCTGCAGCAATGAACGTCGGCTTCATAAAACTCCAATATATGTAATGCTTGAATTTCGCTTCCTGAATGTGCTAAAATGTTGCAAAGGCAGCCCCGTAAAAGCTCGAACCTAAGACCTCTTAAAAAAGGCTCGGGCCCGGTACCAATAGGCTAAAAACCTTGAATAATTGAGTAAGAACTTGATTGTTCGAAATTTCAAACAATGCTTTCTATTTGAATCGTGCTCTATAATCAACGAAACTAATGATCGAATCCAATTTTTTTCAGATTACAATGAATGTCGAATTACTTGTTCCACATTGGCATATACACAAATGGCAAGTTCATAAATCGTACTAACAAACAAAGGGTTAAAGGGGATCCACCATAAATATCATAACAGTGTTTTTTTAAAAGAAATGATCATTTTGACCCCAAATAAAATTTAATGTCCACTATACTTTCAAATAACGATTTGGTTCCTCCTGATTAGATCTTGATGTTGAAGTAATCTTGATCGAAGTGATGTAACCGAACATACCCATCTTCGCCTCCACTTGAGAAACTATCAATACAGAATGGCAAGCCAATAGTTAAATGTCAAGGTACCAGATATTCATATGGGAGTAAATTTGAACAGATGGGTATCATAGTCAGAACTCAGAAGATGTTTACCTCTTCCCATCGGGGTTAAAAGCCAAAGCGTTGATAGGACCAAAGTGTCCCTTCACTCCACCTATTTCTTGTTCAAGAATCTGTGATATAATTAAATATATAAATTAAGAATTTGTGATATAATTAAGTATACAAATCACCAAAGTTTGACATGACATATCAATAGTGATGTTTGTACCTTGTCATAGAATTTTGCTTCAAACTTTCCAGCACGATGATCAGTCATTGTAACATTGACTGCATCTTGCCCACCTCCAAGCACCACCTGTGGTCATGAAAAGGAAGCGTCAAAGGCTTCACAGAGTAGTCTCCAAAGAATCATGCACATCCAACACCAAAAAGAGGAGAAAGAGGTAAAACAATCTGAAGCTTATAACAGACAAAAGACGTACATGATCGACCAGTGGAGATATTGCAACTGCATTGACAGGCGCAGCAGTCACATAAGTCTTGATAACAGTTAATGTTCTGATGTCCCAAAGCTGGCAAAGATAAAGAGTAAACGAAGCAAACATGAATAATGCTATATGAAGTTGTAACTCTAGTGTGGATCACCAGAAGCTGAATGCTATAGGTTTTACCTTCGCAGATTTATCCAAGGAGCCTGTGATAAAATGTGTGCCATCCATGGACTTAGAAAGTGATGTAATTGATTTCTGGTGTCCTGTTTCCTTGTCGGACTCTTTAAGTAGCTTCCCTGTCTGCAAAAATGTATAACTTATGCCTACTCTCATTAAATTATGAGATGCTGATATATATAAGGTCAAAGTGCTACTGACCTCTGTATCCCAAATACGAACAGTAGCGTCTTCACCGACACTTAAAATAGTCTTGTTAAGTGGTCCCCAAACAGCTCTGGTAATTCTACCCAGCGGACCCTTGATTATAATAACAGACTCGCTCGTCTCTGTAGAGTCAAGGGTATTAAGTACACCATAAAAGGGTGCGCATTCATTACTTTTTAACTGAAAACCATATAGGGTGCATTAGTCACTTACGGTCACTGAGATCTCCAGCAATGCTCTTCACATGAATGGCTGATGGTTCACCCATGAAGGGGTCAGTTGTTATCACAGCAAGCTTATCACCAACGGAAAACTCAACGGCCCTAGCAGGTGATTTGAAATTAAAAGAGAACAACTGAGTTCCGGATTTGACATCCCATAACTTTGCACTCTGATCTGCACTTCCAGTGATGAGCCTGGTTGAATCCCCTGCAGGAGAACATTTCACATTTCAGATTCTACCCAACTACCGTCAGAAACAATTGGAAAAAAGTGACATGAGGAACCAATTTACTACCTCCATCATAAGATTAAGAAACCTTGAGGCCTTAATTGGCACACATAACTTACATTAGAATAAAAAATATAATGTTACTAGTCCAAATTGTTAAAATCTAAAAACTCGACCATCAATTTCCAATCTGCTGGGGTACTATTTCATATGATATCGAATCAAAATGATTTGGCGAACATATAACTCATTATTCAAAGATGGGTTCACCGTTCTATACAACTAATTTTAAGGATAAAAATATGATCTTTTAAGACTTTAATGTAACAGAAATTCAATCTAATTAATTAAGGGTTCAAGAGGCAGTAACAATAAGCACATTCATATAGATTCCTCTGCGAGCTCAATCTTCAATAAAATATCCAAATTTTCAATTAAAGAAACATCAATTTAATTAATAGAACCTTATTATTCATTATTCAAACGTGGACACCTATCTATATAACTAATTCCAAGTGAAAAAAATTAATCTTTCCCTAAACTATTCAACAAACATGCAATACAAATAATAAATTAGAGCTCAAGAGGTAGTAACAAAAATAATCATATAATTCATCGCCTAGCTGAAGCTAGAGAATTTCAATAACAGAAGCAAACAAAATACAAACCAATTAATCATCTCATAACAAATAACTACCAATCTACAATAAAAAGTATACTAAATCTAAACACAATCGAAATATTAGTTATAAAAACATCAATTAAAATTATATAAACGTAATTTAAACATCAATTATACCAAAAGTGAATTAAAACGAATTGAAGAGCTAATAACGTACTCGAAACATCGCAGGTCCAAACGGCGCCGTTATGACCACGGTAGGTACCGAGACGCTCGCCGTTATCAGCAAACCAAACGTTTGG
Organism: Echium plantagineum; assembly: GCA_003412495.2. Taxonomy (NCBI): domain Eukaryota; kingdom Viridiplantae; phylum Streptophyta; class Magnoliopsida; order Boraginales; family Boraginaceae; genus Echium; species Echium plantagineum. The sequence goes on along the minus strand of CM016566.1, from coordinate 3,296,601 downwards.
AGTATGATCCTTAGCGCAAGAGAAGAGTAGATCTCCATCTCTATTGTACTTGAGATATGTGAGAGGCCTTTCATGCCCTTTCATCAATATTGGTCTCATTGTCCCAAAATGATTGTCCAATTTCAAAAGGTGAGTTTTTATTTTTTTGGAAGATGAAAGCTGGGTTTGATTTTTTTGGAAGATAAACCCTATAGGCAATAATCGTTATTGTTATGTAGTTCAAACGAGTCGGTGGGCTCACTGTAGATATATTGGGCCCGTCCTTCCCGAAACTGGATTAGAGGGGGTTTCACTTTCACATTACATTATGATTATGATTGAATAAGAGCATGTACGTCAGTTTCTCTAAATTTTTCTCTATAATTCATTTTCAATTATTAATTTTTTATTTTTGGTACTCAGTTCTTTAGCAGATTTTCAATTATTCACAATTAATTGAATCATAATAATTATAATTATAAAATAGGGAGAGTATAATTTTGAGAGTGAGTGAATAATTTATAGGGAACCAAGTTATTTTAGGAAAGCTGAAAAAGTGTCAATTTCAGTGATTTGAACCCGTACTATAACTTATAAGGAAGTTGATGTACATGCTCTAAGTAGTTGTATTAATTTAAAATGACGTTTTAGTAATTTTGTATGACTACTCCATATAAATGTATTATATTTAGCATTTGCATTATGATTATGATTGAATAAGTAGTTGTATTCTATAATACTCATCAATATCTTACAATTGTTAAAGTTTTATATCAAAAAGGATTAATGACATGAAAGATCACTCAATTTCGCTAAACTTTCCACTATCACCCTCTTTTTAAAATGAGTGTTTTGGATCACTTAAAATACATTTTTTAGCTAAAATTTAATCACTGGGCCGTTTTAAAAGATTTTGGGTGCATTTTGTAAGTTTTTAATGAGGGTAATTTTGTCCGTCCACATTTATACACATTAATTTTTTTGAAAATTTTATTAAAAAATATTTTTTAGTTCTAAAAATAATATTTTTGTAGACCGTTCGGCCCGGTTCGTTTGACACGTCTACTATAAATGATACTCTCATTTAAGACGCCCCTACTTGGCTAACCCATCGTCCAACAGAGGAGGTGAATCAAATTTCAAAGCAAAATTCGCTGGGAAAGGTTATGGGGTTGGGCAGCCCAAAACATGTAAAACAGAAAGGGCTCAGCCCAATTAACAAACACGACTTGGGACTTGTGAGTCGTGACTTGTGCGCTTCTCATTTCATTTCCCACCAACACCCCATATAAAAAGAATCACATCTCACCAAAAACACTCAATTTCTATATCCGCCTTCACATTTTTCACACACAAAGCGAACAAACAAACTAACAAACAATTTTCTCTTCATCATCATGGCCACCGCCACGTCAGCACCGGAGCTCGAAAACCCTAAACCTACACCATTACCCGTAACTGAAACGCAAAGTGCAGATCCTGCTATATCACCTACATCCGCTTCAGTTGCCGTTGTCGGAGGCGGTGACGAACTGAACAAAACCTCTCCGGCGAGTAATGCTAGCGATGAAGGAAGTGTGGAAAATAGTGTCTCGAAAAAGATGAAACGTGCTGAGCGTTTTGGTGTTCCGGTTAAACTGTCCGAGGAGGAAAAAAGAAATTCTCGAGCCGAGAGGTAATCTAGGGTTGACATTGTTTTATTGATTATTTATTTATTTGAAATTTGTCGAATTCGATTTTGTTAATCATCAGCAAGTTATGTAAATGTTTATGTACTTATTTTGCTTGCTTGTTATTGTGTTACGGTGAGTATATTTTCAAGAGACATTGTGGAGCTGAGAATTACTTTATCTATTCACATGGTATTAAATTGATTTTGATTTTATTAGCTAATTATGTATATCTACGGTTTACCTTTTTGTTTTGTTACTGTGTTAGGGTTATTAGCTTTCTGTTTAGTTAGTTGCTTTAAATTCTTCCTATCAAATCAACCAATAAGTAGATGGAATCGTGTTAATGCCAGGTTTCTGCTGGGTTTCGTGTTTGATTTTGTGTTCTTTATCCTAAGCTGTGGAGATTTAGAATCGTTACTTTCATTCATTCCCTAATTTTGTATGTTTTGATTGTGGATTGGTTCAAATAAGTCACATGACTGCTTTGCTTTGGAAATTGTGTCGATACGTGACTGTAGAAGTTTGGATGAGTTCATTCGGCGTAGGCTAGCAGCCTATCACTAGTTTGGAGATTTAGACAGTTGTGTTACGACTGTCTGGTTGTTTATGTAATGAGTTATGTTTGTCTTATTGGTATTTATTTGATGTGTTCGATATGAAGATCTAGATCATGAGGTTACGGATTACTTTTTGCAGATTTGGCACTAGTCCTACTTCTTCTGGACCAGAGGCATCATCTAAGTCGTCTGAGGAGTTGAAGAAGAAGGCTAGAGCTGAGAGGTATTCATGCACCCATGTTGTGTGTATTGTTGCACTTACTTTTAACTGGAAATGCATTTGACAAATTTTGATTTTCCAGGTTTGGTATAGTGCAACCTGCTTGTGTATCTACTGCTGAGGAAACTAAGAAGAATGCTCGGCTTGAAAGGTTTGGAGCAGTTGCGAAGGCAGGTCCATTGGAGGAAGAGAAAAAAGCAACAGTTGCAAAGGTTGATCCATTGGAGGAAGAGAAAAAGAAAGCCAGGGCTATCAGGTTTATTTCAGTGTACACATAATTGGAATGAATTTAAGGTGCAATACTAAGATATAAGCTAACACATCTATATTCTTTCAGGTTCTCCGAGTCTCAACCTAGTTCAAAAGAAGAACAGAATGGTACAGGAAGCATTGACGTGGTATGTTTAGTTTGATACACTTTTTAAGTATTTAAAATAATGATGCTCTATTAATCCCTGTTAATTTCCACTCATATTCAGAAGACAGTGAGTGAGGCAGGAGTGGCATAAAAGTGCATCTATCTTCATGGAATGGTAAGTCCCGTTAGTATAGCTCTTGAACTTGGAGTAAATTGTTAATTTTTGTCGTGCTCATAATCAGTATTCTGATGCCTTTCTCCGTCTGCTATGTTTGTCACACAGATTGACAGGTTAAAGTTCCTCTTGTTCTGTGACTCGGTGACTTCACTAGTAGCTTGTGTACATGGTTCATTTTAGTTTGAGTCAAGTAGTTTAGGTACTTTGAACTTTTGGTCTTCTGATCTGCAAGCAAGTTCTTAGTGTTTGGTGATACCGGGGTTAAGTAATGACATCCTTTTAGTGTACGGATATGTTCTTAAATGACCTATAGGAGTTGTATTCGGTAACTGTAAGTCCTTATTTGATGATATAGCAGGAATTAGTTTCTTACACCCAAACAAGTTAAGCAAGAATTTAGTCTTGCATTTTGCATTTTCTGATGGTCTTGGCTGTGCTTCCTAGTATTCTAATGCCAGTTCTCTACCAAAGATGGCATATTGCATCCTACAAAATTACTTTATCTGTCGTTTAGTAGTTTCATCTGTTTGGAGCTTCTCCTGTAACCGTTTTAATGAATTTAGTATCCGAATTTGGCTCTATGGACTTTGTAGGATTCTAACTTTAACCATCATATTTAGTGTCCGTTTGTTTGATTTGCTTTGGAATATCTTGTCGCGTCATTATTATATGAAGTATCATCTAGTTTTCACTTAAGGTACCATCTAATTATTGCTTCAAATGGGTAAAGCTGTTCTCATTTGTTCAACTATATGCTCACTTGATGTACATGTTATGACCATCATTTGGCTGCAACTGGAAATACTTAATGGTGATTATTAGTCAAGTATGGAGTTATTTCATTGCTTGATAATATAGCATGGAACTGGTAATTTGTTAGCTCGTTTTAGCCTACATTTGATTTTCGTCTTCAATCTGTTGCGTCTTATCTTGGTAGTTTTAGTGGTCATTTAGAAGAACAAGGGAGTAATAGGATGTCATATCAACTCGGGTATCACCAGAAACCAGACTGAGTTGCTGTTTTGCAAACACAAATGAGGGATCTTTTCTTCTGTTATGTTTTTTGTTTTCAACATCTTAACTGAGATGAATTCAGCAGAAATGCGTACTATATTTTCTGATGTTGTAATTACAAGGCAGTTGTATGCCAGATTATCATTGTTATTGTAGTTTGCTTACTATATTTCTGATACTGTAATAATGCCGATGACTTAATAGCCTGGTGGCATATGACTAAGCTTCCAACTAGGAGTTCATGGGTTCATTTTTGTTGGAGACAATTTGTCTCATATTTCGTTCAAACTGTTTATTAATTAGTTAGCACTTAATTCTACCCTGGGACTGACCGAGTGGAAGTCTAATTTTCATGTCATGGACCAGGCGTAGTTTTTCCAAGATTATTGTATTACATTGTACTATATTACCAAGCAAATGAACATGAATGCCTTTCATACACGAACTCACGTAGGTTTAAATTAGAACTTAGAGAAAATTGAAGGGTAAGTGATTGGAGATTTCTTTTATTGAAGACACTTTAATTGAAGACAACCCATCGAGGACAGATGTCTTTTATTGAAACTGAGAAGACAAGATTTCTTCTATGCTTGCAATGAGCAAACTAAATGTAGACTCGAACCATCCTATCTAGCTCGAGCAAACTCAGTAACCATCCTATCCAAGTCGAGCAAACTCAGTGCAGACTTGAACCATCCTATCCAACTCGAACCATTCGTTGTTGTTCCTTTGAAATTTGAATTCTTTCTTTAACATGCCCTACAGAATCAAGAACTTCTTTCACTGTAGCTGTATATGGAAGATTACTAAGGACCAATGCCATTGAATCATCCACATCATTTGGCCATTCATCATCTTCTCCGTTATCTCTATGATCTTCGTTGGAAGAGATTAAGCTAAACAAAAGAATGGAGTTCGTCAATTGCAAGCCTACCTTAACTCAAACTGCAAAATAGCATTGACCAAAAAAGTCATCATATATATTTGGATTACCTTTGACCATCAGCTCTTGTGTTTTGTGAGCTCTCGAATGAATTACTTCTCCCAACTGAACTAATAGTCTCTTCATCTCCTATACTTTCTTGCCCTTTGCTAGATGAACTACCATTTGGCAACTTCATATTCCCAATAGATCCTTGCTTGTTTACTTCCTTGTCCTCTGTTTTCTTCGAAGTACGAGAAGCAGAAGACGAGATAGAAGTGACTTCACTTCTGTCGAATGAACAAGACTCGTCTAATTCATCAAAACCACTCGAGGGCTTTGATATTTTCAAGGATTGAAGCTTCTTCATCAACGATCTCAATCTTTTTTCAGCTTTCTTTCTTGATTTTATCTCCTCTTTCAACAAAGCTTCCAGTTCAACCAACTAACGAAATTTGAGTCATAAATCAAGAAAATGCTCAAAAAGTTCCAAAATGTGTAACTAAACACCAATCACATTATGACCAACAATATAATCTATGTACTTATTTTCATGAAAAATAGTATGAGGTTAAGAAGAACCTTGTTTTCGGTCTGTTCTGCTGCTTGTTTGGCATTTCTTGAAGCTAATCTCTCCGCTAGCAATCTTCCTCTAAGACACTCCACAGTTCTCAATCCATTTTCTTCTACCATCTTGTTTCTCGCTACCAAATGAACGTTGTTAGGCTAATGAGCGAGTATATTTTTATGAAAACAACATTCAAAAGCAATTCAAAAATCACTACAAAACAAGTGAATGTAATTGTTTTGGGGGACATATAATTTGATATTCCACTTTATATTGACTTGAAGAGTTGAAGTAGTATCTTGTGAAGTTTTTTTGTTTGTAGTTTCTAATGAAAGCAATTGGAGTATTATTTATCCTGTAGCTGTGTGGAGATATGTTGAAAGCAACACTTGTGTTTGATTTGAATTCACTACTCCATAAAATAATATTAAACCTCAAATCTGAGATCAAAAGTTTAAAGATTATTGAATACTAGAGTAATAAATAGGCGCGGGATGATATTGAATCATTTTGAATAAAAAGTTGAAAAAAGATAGTTGGAGTAATAAAAACAAACACATAGATTCGATGAAAGAACAAAAGAACATGTCAGATCATGGCCGGTTGCTGCCCCACCTGTTGATTTAGTAGTGGCTTCAATTCAAATTATTCTAAACTAATTTATACTTACGGTTTATATACACCCCTGTCATATAAATATGAAGAAATTAAATTGTGGGAAGTATTTTATCTAATTAGAAGACTAGAATTTTCATTTTAACCGGTTTAACATATTCGCTCCTTACGAGAGTTGGGCCCATACAATATGAAAAGACGATATTATTAATAGTTAACACTTTAATTTTTTATCGGTTAAACTATGTTTGGACTTAACTTAAAATTGATTTCTCAAAATTTGAGAAAGTAGTTGACAATTGTATCCCGTTATCGGGTGTGTGAGAGCACTAAAACACACATGATTCCCTAGGCTCAATAGTTTCTTGTGCCGTGAACTGTACCAACAATTACAAATCATGCAAATGAGTAAACTTAAATAAAGTTCAACCAAATTTTATTTTACTATTATTGTAATTTTAGCCTATAAATTTTTATAAAAACATTTATAGACGCGGGTGACAATCTTGCCATATTAATATTGCTTGATTATATTCTTGCATAAGACATAAATAAAATATTGTTATTATGATTTTAAGAAATGAAATGTGTCAAAATCTCATTTTGAAAAGCAATAAGACAATATATATGTGATTTGTAGTAAGTGTTTCAGGATAACTACCTTCACGAGAGCTAATGTCGTACACAAATGTTGCCTCTATTACCTCATTTATTTATTTTCACCGCACCCTAAATATTAATTTTCTCACATTCATGGACTTTACCTAGCTAAAAGCAAAAAGGGACGGTTCACAATTGTTAGCTAGAATAATTCACTTAGAATTACTGATTTCATTACTTTTTTAAATTTAATCACTTGCTATATTGTATCGTATTCACAGTATTGTATAATTGTACTATTGAGTTTAATGAGATTATATCGAAGCTTGAAGCTTCCAATCTAATAGTAGCGGCTTGAGCTTTATTATCTATAACTTTTCATTATTTATCGTGTGGAATTTTTCGACGTTTCGATAATTTATACTAGTATCCATTCTTTGGGATTTTCACTTCAAAATAATTTGGAGGATTAAAATCACATCACTGCAGGTATGTTCTCATCGAATAATTAGTGATCTCACATCTATATGTGGTTGACGACATCCCCTTTCTCATCCGCCAAACGATTTTTAATGTGAAAATGGCGAATTCTGCACGCAACCATTATTACTTGACAACACTCCCTCACTCGCACGCCTTTCTATCTAGCAGGAGTAATCATTTTGTAAATGTGGGATTCAGCTTATAATACTCTAATACATCTCTACCAACAATTTATTTTTATCTACTTTGGCTTATTACTAGACAACTTCCTTATATATCAATATTTACATGTTAAAAGGTAATGATATTGAGGAGCACAATTCACATTCAAATTACTATATTATCCTTATACTATCATTTGTCCCCTATTCTATCATTTTGGGGGACGGGATGGGGGTGGGGTGTGTTAAAGAAGAAGGGGTGGGGGTGGATGTACTAAAAAAGAAAGAGGTTGGAGTTTATTTTTAATTATGTAAAATATTTTAATATAGCCCCATATACTTTCGAATAATAGCAAGAATAATAAGTATAGGAGGCAAATTAAAACTAAAATGATAGTATAAGAGGCAAATTGCGAATTAGCCTAAAAAATAAGATATCAATTGGAGTTTCCTTTCACCAACAAGGCAACAACATAGAAATGCTCTACAAACTTTATCTACCCCTCTTCCCGTCTTACTACAACACATACACTTATCTATCTGATCTGTTATACACACACTCAAATAGTGAGTTCCTGTACCTTTAAATGACAATTTTGTCCTTCCTATTTGGAAGTGTAGTAGGTGAGAAAGTCAAATATGAGAATAAAATGGTCATTTCATGCAATAGTAAACTACTATTTGAACGTGTGTACCATGGTTCCTCTTATCTATTTAATACTTTGATCCACCTCTATTCAAATTTTCTCATTTATTTCAATAACGTTACCCATCTATTTCAATGTAATATCATAATGTATGATTGACTCATTTCATAGTATAAAACCATACAAAATCCTTTAATAATATGGATTCCTCAAATTTAGTGAATGTTTTCATCTCAATTCTCAATATGTGCAATTATATTGTTGTAACTTCTACCCATTGGCCCATTTGGTAATACTAGCTAATCATGCGATCACTATAAGTCTTAACAAGTTCGAGAGATTACAGAAAAAGTTCGCATTATTATTACTGATAAATTTAAATCGAACAATAAAAACGAAGATTTTTTTGAGAATCTTATAACTAAATGTCAAGCGGTCCGGGCCGGACGGTCCGTTAATAGAAGGCCCGATCCGTTAGACATCGTCTACTCAGAACTCACAACATACTTTGATTAGACAGTGGGCTTTATCCCACCTCCGATGGGTTGTCCAGTCAGCCACTATAAATAATTAAATAAACAATAAACTATATGCCTATATGCAACATGCAAGTGAGCAAGTGCTTATGTAATAAGTTCTTTTTATTTAAAAACCCATCCAGGGGCGGATCCAGGAAATAATTTCAGGGGGGTCCCTTAATAATTTAAACTAAAAATAAAAATAATCATCGATAAAAGTATACGAATATCTCAAACAAAATATAAGGATAGTTTAAACACGAACTAAAAAGTACATATATTTAATATTAGTTCATGATTACTTTCCTTTAAAGGCTAAGAATCTACTTTGATAATCTAATTTTATGCACATATATAATCTATTTATGCACATAAATAAAAATTATTATTGCTAATTAAAAAGAATGACAAAAAAGTAGAGAATTAAGGATGTATCTTTTTACAGTACTGAAAAAGAAGAAGAAGACAATTAGTATTGTTGAAGGCAGGAGAAGAAGTTGAAGACAAGAAGAAGAAGAAAATTAATTATTTAATTAAATTTAGGGACTAGGGTTCTGTTACTTTAGGAAAAAAAAGAAAGAATGTGAAAGGTTTGTTTTGTAAAGGAAAAAGAAGTAATACCTGAGTTGTGGGCTTGTGGGTAAGTAAAGTAACAAAAAAAAATAAAGTGAAGCAAGGGGGGTTCGAACCCTCATCATTTTTAAAAAGTACCAAGACTTTTACCATCTAGGCTATAATATTATTTTGATTAGGGGGGGTCCTGTGCACCCTTTGACCGCCCCGTAAATCCGCCCCTGAACCCATCCAACACTCCTTATAATGAAAATCGAATTCAGGACCTCTAAGTCACTGGAAGACCTCATAACCAGTAACCACTAGGTCATTCAATGTTCTCATCCAATTTTCGATTAAATTGTGTGCGATTAAAATAAAATTTAGAATAAAGAGATAGTTTCAAATTTATATTAAAAATTGAAAAGAAAGATAGTCTCTTAAATTTTAGGCTGGAGGATGTTTGTTTTATTGATCTCGATATTATAAATTTATTAATTGATGAGATTCTTATTGTGTTGGGTGCATATACTATTAGGTAGATGAAAATGAATTTGATGTGGGACCAAATTCGTATGTGGTCGTACATATACACTTTTGTCTTTAAGTTTGTTCCTTTTTCTCAACTGACAAATGATTGGTCGATATGAGTTAAGAGAGCATGATATGATTCTTCAAATGGAAACTCCACTACTTATCACATTTTCATTTCATTTCGATCCGGGGAAGGTCTTTTCCCACAAAACTCATTCAATTATTAAACTTAACATATCAGATTTACACATGTGTCCCTAAAGATAGATTACTAGATCTCCATGTCACTATTACAACTTTATCCCATCTTTTTTACTGTAATTTGGAACGATAGATAATCAAATACATTATTAAATAATGTTTCATTTCAGAAAAAATATTCGTTATGTGTATGTTCATTATTGTATGATACAAATAGCATACATGTTAGCACACGTATCAGTTTAGTCTCTCGTAATCTCATATGATCCGAGTACATTATTAAACGTTTCACATAAAAAATATAGATTATGTATATGTTTATAGAATATGATTTTTTCTTAATGTAATATTATTCAGAGTATCCTAATATATCTAGATACTTGCACTATCCAATTAGATTATTCATCATGATAATGCACAACAAAGTGTTCTCTTAAGGGGAACTACTATACACACACACTCAAACAGTGTTTTTTAGAAGTGAAATTACTATTTTACACTTGAATGAAACTTTATGATATATTACTCCAATAATTAGTGAAGGGGGGCAAAATAGTCATCTCACTCGTAAAAAAAAATTTTGGGGTGTGTATAACAAATTAGTCTTTAAACATAAAGTGTAAATTGATTAAATATAATGTGATTGTTTAGAGGTTTAATTGAAAAGGTCAAACAAGTTTGAGAAAGAATCTAAGCTCTATGTGGTTTAACTAATCGTACGTTCCACTTGTACTTTCTCATATATAATCATCACTCAACATTCAATCTATTACCAATATACTTCTTGATCCTACCTTACCCTCTTCATACTCCCCCCCCCCCCCCCACCCCCCCCACCACCACCCACCCACCCACCCCACCCCACCCCTTGTTTCCATGGAGTTGGAATGGCTAAGGGAGTTCTTGAAAGGCATGGTGAAGCCTGTTGCAGCTCTAGCTGTGGTTTTTCTAGCTGTAACTTTATCCTATTTTCAAAGATTAGGATTAGAAGGAGAAATGGTTTATGCAATTTTCAGAGCTTTTCTTCAACTATCCATTATTGGTTTTGTTCTTCAGTTCATATTCAATCAATCTAATGTTATTTGGATCATATTAGCTTATCTCTTTATGGTAAGCTACCTTCATTATTCTCCTTTTTATTATCAATTCTAAGGAACTCTGAATTCCCCCTCCCTCCCCTGCTTTCAATATGATCAAACAACGAGTTGTCCATATGAATACAACGTCTACAATCAGCCATGTGACGAGTCATCCCTTCTACTCATAGTTCATATCACATATATCATATATGATGTTTTTGCTAATGAATCGAGACGAATTCGCGTTATAGGTTTCTGTTGCTGGACATACAGCAGGACAAAGAGCAAAACATGTACCAAGAGGAAAATACGTTGCAGGAGTGTCGATTTTGGCAGGAACAGCAATTACAATGTTCGTGCTTGTGGTGTTAAATGTGTTTCCATTCACTCCCAGGTATATTATCCCAGTTGCTGGGATGATGGTTGGAAATGCAATGACTGTTACTGGTGTTACCATGAAGAAACTCAGAGAAGACATAAAAATGCAGATGAACTTGGTTAGTCTTTTGTCCAACTAACTTGTTAACCACTATATCATAGTTGACATAGTTGTGCATCACACCAACTTGCTTGTTCTGTTATAAACAATCCTCGAATCGAAGCTAAGTGTTGTTTTTGTCTTTATATTGGGCAAATGGCACCATCGATAACGTTTATGAGAATTCTGCGTTCGATGATTGTGCTTCAACTTTGACCTTTTTCGATTGCTCACGTTTTATATTGTGTATAAAACGAGTCACTCATAAGTTTTCTTACAAAATGCGATTTTTGATGCGATTTTACAAGGACAATTTAGTCATTTTAATACCAACATGCTTATTTTTCTTGATGATTGGGTATATTAGTTTGGATATTTCTTGATGTTGGATGAAGAAGAAGGAACAAATGATGTTAAAATGATTAAATTGTCCTTGTAAAAAACATTAAAAATTGTATTTTGTTAAAACAACGCGTGAGTGACTCGTTCTATACACAATACAAAACGTGGGTGATCGAAAACAGTTAAAATTGAAACACAATGATCGAACGCATAATTCTAATAAACTTTAGTAATTGATGATGCCATTTACCCTTTTATATATATTACCGGAATAGGATTTTAATATAAGAACAACGAAGGAACGAATACAAGAAAACTATATAAAAATCAGGGGGGACTATTTCCCGTACGCCTCCCCCAGTTCAACCACTATTGCCTAATCCTTACATCATGTAGTATAAAATAAGACAAGAGGGAGTATTGTAGAATAATGACTCAATCAAGCATCTAAAATACAATAGATTAGTGTGACAATCACAAATTCACAATTGGTATATGTTAATAATCTATTGCGGAGATCAATTAGCCCAATATAATTAGTAGTCTCTTAATATTGTCTAACCTTAATTTATATTATCATTATTCAAGCCTGAGAAATATATTCAAGCCTGAAAAATAGTAGAAAGTTAGGGTGCCTTATAGAAATATTCCGTACACATTCCGTAAAGGGTTAATATACAAATATTAGTGGTTGGAGTGGGGATTGAAGATGTAATTATTATTTCTTCATGGGTTATTGTGTAATTATTTTTCTGTACGGAATTCTATACGGAACAAATATATACGGAACCGTAACAGGTCCGAAGAGTTTTGTGCCAAACCCTATTGAGATTGGAGACTTTTATAGTTGGGTTGCCCCTTGGCCAATTGGTGACGCATTAACGATATATATAGGAACTATTATTGTCAGGAGAACTGAGCCAAAATAATATTCGATAATAATATTAATCCTGAACAGTATAGTTTATTATTGCATTATTGAATTGATAAGTTGTAATTTGCAATTGAATCATTGTTAAAGGCTTATTTTCATTTTGGACCCTGAACTATCACGTAAGTTTCAAATTGGACCCTGATACTATCATAAGCCTCAAATTGCCCCATATACTACGTTTTGTCTCATTTTGCCCCCTCAAATGCCAATTTTAGATTGAATTTCGTTTTAACAGAAGGGCAATTCGGATTATCATATATATCAAACTTTTGGGACGCTTTTACAAATAACTAATGATAGTATCAGGGTCCAATTTGAAACTTAAGTGATAGTTCAGGGTCCAAAATGAAAATAAACCTGGGATTTATTTTTAATTTAATAAGTTTTGTTATTTATGAATTGTGCCCAAAAGTTTAATATATGTGCTATTTCGATCTTGCCCTTATTTTAAAACGAAATTACATCATATTTGGCGTTTTAGGGGGTAAAATGAGACAAACCATAGTATAGGGTCCAATATGAGGCTTAGTATAGTATTAAGGTCCAATTTGAAATTTTCGTCATAGTTTAAGGTCCAAAATGAAAATAAGCCATTGTTAAATATAGGTAGAGACAGCTTTGGCTTTGGGGGCAACACCTAGAGAAGCAACAGCTGAACAAGTGAAAAGGGCATTGTTGATAGCACTTTCACCAGTAGTAGACAATGCTAAAACAGTTGGTTTAATATCACTTCCAGGTGCAATGACTGGACTCATAATGGGAGGGGCTTCTCCATTAGAAGCCATTCAACTTCAAATTGTTGTCATGAATATGCTTATTGGGGCTTCTACTATTAGTAGCATTTTCTCAACTTACTTATGTTGGCCTTCTTTTTTCACCAAGGCTTTTCAGTTAGAAACCAATGTCTTCACTTCGGATTGAGATTATCTTGTATGCCTAGGAGTGACCATCGATTGGGTTGAGTTGGACGGGTTTTATTAGTATTAAAGATGGAGAGTGGTGGAAGTACAATATATGTTTTTGATATGCAAAACATGAATGAAATTGTAATTAGAGTAAAGAATCTTGTTTTTTAACTTTGTTTTTTCTTGTCTAACAATATCATACTGCATATAAATACTACACTATCGGGGAGGGGTAAATTACACTACAACGAGGACAGATGCATCGATTTTTATTAGAATGTCTTGTCAGGACTCAACAACAGAACCTCAAATTGTAATTAGAGTAAATCCTGCCCATTTTTACACTTCAAACGTGTTGAAATTATGATAAGTTGGTGTAGTGAATGATTGAACATGATTTATTAGGATTTGTGATAAAAACCAATTTATTCCTTTACTAGAAATCGACCAGCATGTAGAATTAAGGGCTTGTTTAATTGGGCTTCTTGCCCAATAAATAAATAATTATCCATAAGACCATAACCAAACTCATCCAATGGGTATTGACATTGTTAATTTGTTATACCTTTCCATCTGAATTAACGTGTATGTAAGCAAAATTATTAACCACCTATATAAAACTTAATTCATGGTCCTAGACTCCTAGTATGTCCCACTAAGTGACACATAGTCCATGTATATTTTCCTGTTCGTATTTGGTTTTAAAATTAGCGGTATCGTCAGCACTCCCCAAACCATGAAAAAAATTGATGATCGAGCATTTGAATGATTTTGAGGACAATGATCCAGATTTAGAGATCTTTCAGTTTCAGACATAGAACACGCATGCTTTGAATCCAAATACATTACTTATCGTTGAGTTTGGTTTAGATAATTATTTAAGTTAGATGCTTAAGTATCTTTTTTATCATTAAATATTAGAAAATCGAGAAAGTGATGCCTATCGACCTCACACGACCAATTGAGCCCTATGATGTCCGGTCACAAGTCTGGAAGGACATGATGTGTAGGTTATCTCTTTTATTAAGAGAAGAAAGAGATTGAATAGAAAGAAATAGGGTTTGAACATAAAAAAAAATACCTATTAAACCAATCACAAGAATACCAGTTACAGTACCTATTATCCAAAGAGGAATCCTAGAATATATAATGAAGAGAATCATTAAACGGAGGATATAATATTTAATATTTTAATTGGACGACTAATATTTAATCAGAGCCTATTTCGTCCAAACACTTAATTTTTAGATGAATATTTGTACAAACTCTTTTAATTAAGCATTACCAGATGCCGGAGTATTATTATTAATCATACTTTATTGTTGCCGTTTTTTGTTCACAATTTTTATAATTTTTGTGTGCTTTCAATTCAAGTTGATGGTAATTATTTCGTTTCTAAATTCTAGTATTCAAAGTTTTGATGAACGTAATATATTTGAGTTTTGAGTTCTTACACATTTGAAAAACATTAAATGTTTGCAGGACATTATCGATACTGAATTCTTTTTCCGCTACTAACGACATCTACAACTTAATATTCAAATTTAACACATCTTACTTTTCTTCCAACAAATTTCCTATAATGTGTAACGTATGTAACACTCCACTTTATGTAAATGTAAAAAAAAAAAAATCAACGACCGAATTGTGGTTATATAACAAATTAAGTGAAAAAACTAACTTTCGTTTATAAGCAATAAAAAACATGGACATGTTTCAACAATCTTTCATGTTTTAAAATATTATTGTAGATTACCTATGTTTCAAAAAATATTCTATTTGGTCTCACACGTAAATTTTTTGTTAAGTGTGTGATGAGGTGGCAGGTTATTTCAAATTCGAAATTGATGGTGAGTTACTTCATATTTTGCATTTGATTTTTTTTACACCAACATATATTAAATGAAATAACTAAAATAACTGTACTGTCAAGTCATGTGCCTCTCACTTCACATAATATTATTAACGACAGATTAACAGAATAACGTGATGGACTGAGACACCTTGAAACATAATTAATTAAAAATAACATTTAGACATATTTTATTTAAGTGTGAACTTTCGTTCATACATTTCAAAACAAGAATAAATGGCTACAATAGTATACTATATGCTATCTTTGTTGAATGTAATGAAAATTATGAAGTATTTAATGAAAATTAATTACGTAGCTTGTTTACGTTTGACGCCATTTGTCGAAATCCCCATAATTCTTGTGTATTAATGCAACTCATTTGAAAGACATATTTTTTTGTCCAAATTTCAACATATGCATGTGAAGATAATCAAAAGTCGAAAGTGGTCACCATTTGAAATACTTGTATTGTAGTAGCTCTAGTAAATAAGTTGGTCGTTGCCTTAACTTGATTATTATTGCAGTGGTTAATCATTTCTAAATGTGGATTTATTTTGTGACTACTTAATGCATCTCATGCTTACTTACTAGAGCCACATATCCTTAGTAAACGAGTTAATATACTCCCTCCGGATCCGTCCTTAAAAGATTGTCACATTTTGATTTTTGGTGGTCAAACATTACAAAATTTGATCATAAATTCTTATCAAACGATAAGAAATAATATAGTCTTGTGGGATCTTACTAGATTCGTCTCAATATATTTTTGAATATTAAATTTTTATAATTTTTTCGCATGTAGAATAAGAGATATTTACGTTTCAATTTTTGTTTTGTTGACCATGAAAAATCAAAATGTGACAATCGTTTAAAGACGGAGGGAGTATCATTTAATTGAGGTTAAACAAACAAGTTAAAAATTGATCGATTTCGTGTTTACGGAAACGATATTTCTCCTTTTTTTCTCGAGTACTATGAAAAATATATGTCAAAAAACATCAAAAGACGTCAATTATTTTATATTCACCTGTAGACTGTAGTTTTATTAATACGGTTGATCTGAAAATTGTTGAAATATTAGGAAATATGTCATTTTTCTTATTGAAGTTTTTCTAGAAAGCAATTGGAGGTCATTCAATGTAATTGTCAAATTAAGACTAAATAAAATACATTTTTCTATTTTTGTACTTTGCGTGGATTATTGGATCTCATTAACAAAAAATAATCTTGCATCATTGATTATTGACAAGTCTCAATTGACTCCTCAATTCATTGAGATGATTAGTTTCACAACATCAAATCATGAGAATCTCTCAAGTCATTTCCCCATTGCGTAACCAAATAATAAGAACTAAAATGAAAAACATAATTATTTCAACACAAATTACAAAAAATATAACACTTATTAATGGGACGATCCACCCGATACCCTTGATTTGGATGATGACGAAAGTGAGTCCGATCCAACGGCTAAAAACAAATCCGATAAATAATTTCCAATTTCTTCGGGAGAAAATCGAACCACAGATCCCACATTCTTTTCTTTTGATAGCACAACCTTATGCTTATTATAAAACTCCCCATACACTAGAACCAATTTTTGTGCTATGTCCAATTTTATTTCATCACGGAGCTTCCGATCCCCTACGACGCACACTGATTGCTTATGGTACGCCTGCTCAAATTGAGCGTTGAATTTCTTGAAACAATCTTTCACTTCCCCAACGGACTTCTCACCCGTTGGATCGGGTATCGAGCCGATGATGTGGCCCCATCCTAGCTTTACATATGTCAATGCAAATTCTTTGACTTTTCTCTTTTGCTTGGTCAACCATTCATCTCCAATTAAGAGCTTGAGGTTTGACATGTTGACTTTTACAACCACATACTGTAAATTATTAGCCAAAAACAAGTAACCCAAAGCAACATCTTTGTAACTCTTGGCTTTGCTATCGAGCTTACATAGTAAGACATGAACAAGCCATGCAAGCCGCATAGAGGTCACGGGGGCCGCCAATTCGTCGGTATCCCCCACCCCGAATGAAGATTCGGGCAACGATGATGTCACGGGAGGTGGCATGTCCGCTAGGATGTCACCTAACACGTTACTATAGTCACCTAGCAAAGTGAGATAATTTGTCACCTCAATAGTCAACGGATGAATTCCGCCACCAGCTACATTTGACTTTGTTTTGTTCTTGAGAATTCCAGCTTCAAACTCTGTGAAACTCTCCCTAACAAATTCACCCATCTTGATCAATGAAGAAATCGCTTGAGCTTTAATTGAAGAAGTTGAATTCAAAGAAAAAATCGATTCGATCTGTGGCCAAAGATTGGCTATTGCAGAGTACATATCAAGAACATGGAACATTTTGTCTTTTGAGTTTTTGATCTTTTTGGTATTTTTTGCAACGTTTTCTGGGAAGCTAAACAGAATTATACCACCCTCTCCAGCAGTTTCTGAGAATATGGAATCTTTGACAGATTCATTTGAAGCAAAAACATTGTCACAAAGAATTCTTTCTCCATTAAACAGAGTTCTCACCGCGATTTTGATGGCGTCGAGCCAGTTCTTGATTTTCAATTCAAGAACTTGGTAATCCATTTTATGCATATGTGAAGGGGGGACTTTCTCAACTCCAAGCTTATATATCCCTTCATCAATAATGGACTTACGAATGACTTTGTAAACTTTCAAGCATTCTTTCGCGTAGCCAGAAGTGATCATGCATTCAGCAATTGATCTCAAATAGGACATGGCAATCGTCGACACATCCTCAATTTCCACGTTTTCGGGTTCCTGAATTTCATCGAAATCAGAATCAGACAAGCTTGATGGAACCGAGGAGCGTGAGGATCGAATGGAGACAGATTCAGGGTCTAAATGAGCTCTGTTGATGGAGAGAATTTGATAGAACTCTTTTTGTAGACGTTTCATGGCGATTTGCATGAGATTTTGGGCACGTGTGAGTTTTTCAGAGGAGGGGTTTTCTGGTGCAAGAAACTGCATGGCTTTTTGCAGGTTGTTAATGCATTTGATGAAATCTTGAGCTTCGGAGTGGCTATGGTAGAAGAGGGAGGTGACTTGAGAGAAGGAGGTGGATTCAGGGTTCCATTTAATGAACATGGGCTCTGCTCTTTCAAGTGTTTTATCCATGACTTCGTCCGCGAAGCTCCGGGAGGAAGAGGGGGTGAAGGAGAATCTTGATGGAGAAGAAGGGTAGGATTGTTGAGATGTGGAAGGTGAGGATGGTTTTGCTGGTGAAAACCATAAACTCCTCATCCCTTTTTGAGGCATTTTTTTGTTATTTTCTTTCTAAATTGCTATATTTTTATGGTTTTGGAAACACTTGTAAGTTTGGAGAAAGGGAGGAGAGGGGAGTTTTATAGAAAGGGTTGAGAGAGGGAGGGAGGGAGGGAGGGAGGGAGGGGGAGGAGGAGAGGGGGGGGGGGTTGATGGTGTGAATGTGGGGCTTGAATTGCATGCATGCAATGTTTCAATGAGGTTTGAGACTATATACTATGATGAAAATGATTGATTGATGTTTGACTATTGAACAATTAACAAACGCCCATTTCCCCCCTCTTTTTCCAGGAAATTCATGCCATAAACAAAAGATTCGGTGTATTTGGATCGGGATCAATCTATGTGAGAGGAGAATTAGCTTAGATGAAAATAATCTAGGTGAATCTAAGTGAATGTATTAAAATTTGATGAGGAGTATCTAAGTGAAACTAGGTAAAAATAATCTAGGAGAATTAGGGCCTGTTTGTTAAAACTGAATGTCTGAATCTGAAGTCTGAAGTCTGACAACAAGTGACTGAATACTGAATGTCTGAATCTGAATGAAAACTGAATCTGAATACTGAAAAATTTAAGTGTTTGATAACCGTTCACTGAAAATTACTAAAGTTATGTTGTATTAACAAATTCATCCCCACCACACTTCCTTATGTATAAATACTATAAACTACATTGTAATATGTATAAATATAATATTATTATCATATAATATTATGAGTCATTAATTAATAAAAATTAAAACAAAATAATTAATGTCATTCAGTAAATTATAAAAAGTCAACGAGCAAATATAATATAAAAACTCAAATATTAAATAAATAAATAATACTACAGAAATATTATTAATTAAATTATAAATATTACAGAAAAAATAAATGAATTAAATAATTAAATTATAATATTATGAATATGACAAATAAATGAGAATAACAATAATAATATTAACATTAATAACACGAATATTAATAATAATATGAAAAAGAATAATATTAAGAATCAAAATAACAATAATATAAGAATAATAATAAAATTAGTAATAATATTAATGATAATAATAATAATAATAATAATAATAATAATAATAATAATAATAATAATCTTGATAATAGTAATAAGAGTAGCAATATTAATAATACTAATAATAATAATAGTAATGAAGATAATAAAATATTAATAATAATAATGAGAATAATAATAATAATAATAATAATGATAAATAATAATAATGAAAATGAAAATAATAATAATAGTAATGAGAATAATAAAATATCAATAATGATATTAATAATAATAATAAAGTGATAATAAAAATAATTAATAAAAATAATGGCAATAATAATCAAAATTATAATAATATATTAATAATGATAACATAAATAATAATAATAACAATAGTGAAAATAATAATGAGTATAATAATAATAATAATAGTAACAATAATAATAATTAAAGTAATAGTAATAATAATAATAATAATAATAATAATAATGATAATAATAATGATTATTATTATTATTAAATAAATAATAATAATAATAACAATAGTGAGAATAATGATGATAATAATAATAATAATAATAATAGTAACAATAATAATTATTGTTGTAATAGTAATAATAATAATAATGATGATGATGATGATGATGATAATAATTATTATTATTATTAATATTTAATAATAATAACAATAGTAATCTTAATAATAATAATAAGAAGAATAAGAATATAACGAAGGAAATTAATAATAATAATAATAATTGAATTTGATTTGAATAAGAATGTATGAGTTTGGAATAATTAAGGAAGGATAAATTGGGGTTTTCAAAGCATTGTGAGATTAAGTCATTAAGAGGAGAAAAATAAGTAGCAAATTTTGACTTAATTTTTTGTTAAGGATTTCATTCAGATCTGATTCTGTTCAGTACTTAATTTTTTCTATTAACAAACAGACTTAATTAAATAAGTACTTAATACATTAATTTTAAGTGCTGAAAAAGTTGAACAAACAGGCCCTTAGCTTAGGTGAAGATATTATATCAAATTTATAAAGGTGAATTTAGATGAGAAAAAGTTATTTATAACTAAAAACATGATGGTTATTCATCTACATTATTATCCAAATTTGAGAGGTAACAAAAATGAGGTGAATTTAGGTGATATAGGTTACCGGCCGTTAACCTAGTTGGGTGCATAAAATTGGTCCCAAAGAAAGTAAACTTAAACTTTCACCTTATTTCTCTTAGGTTTACCTTAATTCATATTTGGATTTGATAATTTGTGAAAAAGTACGGTTTAATTTCGATGATTTATATATCTTTTAACATTATTAGATATTATCCACAAGAAGCCCCCTTGGCGCGAAACTCCCTCAATAATCGACCATAACTACTAAAAATCATGTAAGAGCCTAAATTGTTGAAGTGTATATTAAATATATAAAGCATTAGGACTAGAATATTTATGGGCAAAGTCAATATTCTTACATGCATGCGTCATGCGTGTACTGAAAATCTAGCTAACGAAGGAAGGCTCATGCCGCGCGGTAGCAAACATGAAGACCGCAGTACATACAAATACATGTCATGTATATATATTTATCAATATAAATAAAGTAACATGTGCACATAAATTATTACATGCATGTTATACAAAACTACTCATCATATCATATGTACTATGATCAAATTAATATGATAATGAAATAATAACGACTTTTAAGCTTGATACTTTTATTTACAGTGTCTTAATATAATTTTTTAAAATATATATATTACCTCATATCAATAACCCGATCCTCAACACTTTATAAGTTAAAAGTAATGTTAGACAAGATTTTTTAAAGTAAATAACTGAATATCATGTATGGCTCATAATCATCTATACTATGGACAAATGACGATTCTTTCACCATATGGGAGTAGTAAGTTGGCAACAACGACAATACATGTATTATGTATCATGTACAAATCAATAAGTTATGTAAAGTGAGTGACATTATTCAAAAGTTTTATTTAAGACTTTATATACTTTCTCCATCTCAAAATAATTGATGTCCCTAGTAATTTGCACATAGTTAAAGAAAAATTAAAAATAGTTAAAAAAGTATGTTGAAAAGGTAGAGATACAATTATTTTGAACTATATCATTGATTGGTTGCTAATTTCAATAGAAAATGTAGTAAAAAAGTTCATTGAAAATAATATAAAAGTACAATTTTCAATATTAAAACGCCAACTATTTTAAGACAAAAAAATAGTCTAAAACGTCAACTATTTTGGGACAGAGGGAGTATACATACTTTAGAACTTATTAGTTCAACATAATTTAATTTAGATCTTCGTAAGTCAAGGGTGCTACGCAGTCAGGGTAAGAATTTCACCATTTTTTTTAATAACAATACTGTGTTAATTAATAAATTAATGAAAATGAAATATATGAGAGACCAACATGTATTATGAATTTGTTGTATTGAAGGTAGACCAAAATTGCAAACGGGTACTTAAGTTGTTGAGGTGTTAAAATTGAGTCAATTATTTGAAAATGCTATGTCACGCAAGGTGGGGACAGATAGTGACAATAAAATGTCAAACATCATTTTCTATTTAATAGGCATATTATATATTCCATAATATAATTGTTGACATTCGAACAAATAATTAAAACATGGATGGTACTCAATAATTTTGGGTATGTTGGAAATAATGAGTGCTTATAATTTAGTAGCTAGGGTTGTGACACATTAGCTATTTTGGCAACATTTCTATCGTGGTGTTCACTGTATGTTTTCTCACCTATTAAATGTTTTTAAATATTGACATACGACATATAAACAATGCAAGATATATGAGTTAATGCACACTATTATAAAGAAATATGCATAATTAAGTGACTGGACTCACTGGAGGCATCGGACATTAAAATGTTAGGACCCTAATGAAGTAGTACTATGTTTGTGAAATCTTCAGGTTGATGGAAAGTGAGTATGTTTGGCCTTTCAACTTAGTTCACCATATTAGTCCATATACTAGTCCACCTATGTCCTGGGCTCTCTCTTAACAAGATAAGGACCCATTTTTATTATAATTCATTTTTTATGCCACTTATTTCATATATGTTCGGATACTGTTCTAATATTCGGGCATGCTAATGTTGATGTTAGTTGAGTACTATGTTTACGACGGATCATGTTGATCTAGTTGAAGGCATTGGAGAAGGATCGAAAGAAGGCGAAAAAGGATATTGAGAAAGTAAGAGTATTATGTTTGAAGGCATCTGATTCCATAGGTCCGTGGAGAGTCTGGCTTTGTTGTAGAGAAGCAAAGTAGCTTTTATTTTACAAAATTCTGGGAATAGATAGTTATGCTATCACTGTTACTAATGGGAAAGGAATTTGTTCCATTCTATCCTCATATATCAAATTGCCATTCATCACACCTCTTCTCACTCAATTAGCCTTCTCGAAAGCAAATACTTCCTCCGTTTTTTTAGTTATCGTCGTTTTAGAAAAAGAGAGAGTATTATTGTAGTAGCCAAGTGGGAGAGTAGTATACATTAGTAGGTATCTGATTCCACAACTCATCCACTTTAAAGAAACATTCCTGATTTTGACGTTATGGTGAACCGAATTCGATCCTTGAGAATCACCACATATGCCTACTCCAACAACTCACATAATAAAAGGGACTTTTGCATTTCTTTTTTTTCAATTTTTGGTTTCATCATCATGCTTTTTCTATATCTCTAGATGCTAAAATGTTGATTTATCTAAGAAGAGATTATCAAATTTTGAAGTAAAAGCATGGGAATAAAAGAGTCGCGGCATGACTCAATTGATAAATAACTAGAGTGTAGAGTGTAGAGTGCCCCAACATCACCTCGAAGTAGTTAATAATCAAGTTCTGTTCTCCTGATCAGGTGAGGCACATCCGACGAAGAAATACATAAGATAGTCCAAATAAACAACATTGAGTGACATTTCTCTTCTTAAATTCATAACAAAATATTGTTTGGTGAATTCTTTTGGCTTCTTTCTCCACCACCTTCCTAAAGTATGCATGCAGATTCCTGAAACCATTACTTACAAAATTAAATCAAGTCTTATAACTCCTCTTCATTTCACACTCCCAAAAACAACAAAAAATGGATGTAATCTGTGCCTCTCAATCTCCATCATCAGTAACCTTAACAACCATAGTTGATGGTTCTTCATCATCTTCCTCCTCTTCCACGACCACGACCACGACCACCACCTCAATTCAGCTGGATGGCAGCCTCGGAGATGGTGGTCGAGCCATCGACCGCTATAATCCCATCATTAGAGACTCTTCAAGAATCAGTAAATCTCTCCCTCCATCTCCTCAGCCAACATCATTAGCAGTATCTCCTAAACCTCACTTACAAAAAACCAACACAAACAGCCCTGTAATAAAGAAGCCTGGAACCAAGAAACAGAGCCATTTGAAGCCAAATCATGAAAAGTTGAAGACTAAAGATACAGTTGATGATACTAACATGAAAACTGAAACAGGGAAATATATTAGTCCACCTGCAGCTGATTCTACTCGGTATTTATTGAGTGATCCTTTAACTTCCATGGATAGTAAGAATTATTTATCTGAAAATATCGATCCAGCTCTGGAATTTGTCCCAGAGGATGATGATAAATATTCATCAGGGGCTTTCAAGATGGATGAGAATACTACTGCAAAATCACCCTCTGCATCTCGCTGTCCAGATCAGGTGTTATATATTTTCGTTATAACTTCATAGTCCGCGTCTTTTGATGAACGATTATGTTGAATTCCGGACTTATAGCATTGCTTAACACTAGTTATAAGTCCAGACGTATAACTTGACTCGATAACTAACCGAATCCAACAAATTCAATCTGATAATTAAGCTGCCTGTCGAGTTAGTTATCGAGTCTGACACAACTTGATTGTTGACTGCCATTTTTAATATTTCATCGTAAATTATACTCAACATATGTTTGCTTACAGGTTGTTGTTTTGAGGGTGTCACTTCATTGCAAGGGATGCGAGAGGAAAATGAAAAAACATTTATCTAAAATGCGAGGTATTGTTTATCTCTACCAGTTTCCTTCGTAACATTTTCTTTAGGTCTCAAGAGCGATTCTTTACTTACGTTGTAATGACTCGAACCATTAATGTTATTAAGTCGAAGCATCTGTTTACGAGTATGAACATTTGAGGATGGTGATTGCAGGTGTGACTTCATTTAGCGTAGATTTTGCAGCAAAGAAAGTGACAGTGGTAGGGGATGTGACACCATTGGAAGTGATAGCAAGCATTTCAAAGGTGAAGACTATTGCTCAAATTTCGACGCCTTCGGCTTCCGTGGTTGCTCCTTCGTCTTCACCGACCCCTCTACCAGTCAACTAATACTTAACTCCAAAATCACCCGAATGCTCTCATTACAAATTGTTGAACTTGTGTATTGAGTGTGTTGTTAAACTGTAGGGATAGTTTCTAGCAACTATCAACTCTGTTTTCGAGTTAATTGCAGCAGCGGTCCTGTGTATGATTACAAATTAAGTCCATTGTATAATTTATTACTATCATATTTTCATATATTTTTCACGTTACTGTACACTGTTTTATTGTATGAATTTTCGGGATGTACATTGTAGCTTTCGTTATTTGTTATTGGCATATTTTTTGCTCATATTATTTGCCAAATAACACAAAATCCCTTATGTCATGCGGATAAACAAATTGATAAAAACAATAAAGAAATATTAAGCTAATTGAAATTGTATGAAATATGATGTTAATCTATTGTGTAACAGGAAGAGTTCTCCCAAAGTTTTAGAAGCAAAAAAAGGCAAAGCATGTTTAACATACAAAACAATGAATAAATATTAATTATGAATTCTCATTAGCATATGTTAAATAAAATAGTCATGTGAGATGTTGTTAGATTCATTTCAATATATATTTTCAAAAATATCAACTTTTTAAAACCGTTACGTTTATAGGATTAGAGATATTTACGTTTTAAGTCGTGTCTCGATGACCGTAAAAAGTCAAACGAGACTTAAGTACAGAAGTACATGAAATAACGAGCACCTAAATTAATTGTGTCTCAATAATCGTGAAAAGTTAAACGAGACCTAAGTATGGAAGTATCTGAAATAACCAGCACCTATCACCTCTTTTTTCAAAGAAAATAATTTATACACTAGAAGAGACGAAGTCATTTCTATTCTCACCAATCTAATGGTTAATTCCAATTATAGTCAGAGGAAGTTATCATTTTGCTTTAAAGGATAAAACATGAAAAAAGAAATCCGACCTGCCGGATTCGAACCAGCGACCTAAGGATGTCTATGTTGCCACTACAGTCCTCCGCTCTACCAACTGAGCTAAGGTCGGTTTGTTCATAAAGAAGACATTTAATAGTAAGTACCCGAATAACCTACAATATTTGACAGCTACCGCTTTCGCGTTAACCACTTCATCAACACAAGATTCGCTCCTCATGAGAATCGAACTCAAGTTACGTGAAGAGACAATATTATTGATTCTTAACACTCTAGTTCTTTGTTCAACTATATTCGATGTTTCATTGGATTCTCGGAAAACTAGGTCATTCAAAATAAAAATGAAGGAAATTGTTTATTCGTCCATCTTGACCAGTTTTGAAAGCTAGATTGAAGATTTTATTCTCTTCAAGACCTCAGTAATAGTGCACAATAGAAGCTAATTCAAAGCTGCGCAAAATACTAGTTTTAGATACTTCCAGTACTGCATTATGCATTCCTACCATAACTGCTTCAAACGAAGCAGTAATTTTCGATACAATTGGCAGGTTAAGTACATACTCTGTAATACAACATGTTGCTTCAACTTTATATAGCTACTGAACTTAGCTATACAAATACAATCTCCATTATTAGCTCATCTGTCAAGATTTTCTCAATATCCTTACTCATCAGGAAAATGTCAGTTCCGTAACTTGACCATCCCATCTCTATGTCAAGCATTTTCATTGGCGTCAGCCCTTCTGTTCCCATATCCTCTCTGGCTAGTAATCTCTTAAGTTCTTCCTTGAGACTGTTGTTTTGACAATTTGAATCAAATCTTTGTGTTGCTGGTTTCAACCAAGGACATGAGTCAATGTCCTGATGAAATATATCTACTAGTGCTGAGTTAATGCGATCAAATAGCAGCTTTCTTTCGGACCTTGTTTCAGCATTACCATCATTATACTTCTTCTCTAGAGTGTCAAAAACAGACGCACCAACAGGGATCTCTAAGGACTGCCATCCTGCATTTATACTAGGAAGGTGAAGCTTCTCAAGACCACTATTTATCAGGAGGTCAACTATGTACAGGTCTTCCCAACTCTCAATATTCAACAGATTGTCCTCCTCAATTTGCGCCTGAATGTCATCATTGTTCATAACTATAGTAGACACTTCAGTGGAATCCATCTTGAGTAGTTGAAGTTGCTTACGAAGTTCTGCAAAAAATCGAAGGGATGTCAATGAGACACTTAATTTCATGATACCCCATGTTAAAACCTTTGGTATCATCAAATTCTAAACCATGCTAAACGAATGCAATTGGTGAATCAGACTTTGAGGTATATATTACAGTAGGGGCAATGTTATTCTTGGTTACCTTGAAGCCCATCAAAGACTCCTCTAAAGCCTTCGCTACCAGAAGACGAAGATATGGCCTCCAAAACTGAAATGGGACTGGGGTGCTCAGCGTCGCTGAGGCTTTCTGATGTTTCTGGCTCAGGAGCAGGTAACTGTGACAGAACTGACCTTTGTTCAGATATGACTACAGAAGCTTCCTGTGACATCGTTGAAACAAAACCCAAAACCATTATCAGCTGATTTAATTAATAATCTAGTACTATAACAATGCATTTATGCTTCAACAAAATGTAAGGGCGTCTTCTGTGATTGAAGGTGTAAATTATAGGTTTAAATTTTTTGGAGCAGCAAGCAATCCCACTTAATCAATGATGAAACTTCAGTACAGCAATACATAATATGGAAGTGAGGACAGTTTTCAATTGCCTTTGATAACACCAATGTTCAAACATTAAACAAGCAAAATATCCTTGTATGGAAAATCTTAGAACTCAATTCTTTCAACTCAATGAAAGTCTATCAATTATGAGACATGCTATCTTATACATCATAACTCTTCAAAAAGAGGTCGGTTCTAGACCGATATTAACTTGAGAAAAATTCCAAGAAGTGATCAAGGGCCTACATAAATATCAAATAGCCACCAGATATAAAAGGAAGCATGATAGGATGTTTACTAGAAGTTAGAAGATGCTCATTGAGTACAAGAAAGAGGAAGATAATTTACATGGAACCTATTACTTGCTAAATGCGATTGTGAATTTCATGAGGCAATATATATAAGGTATGGGCAAAACAAATTTGAAAGAAAAGAAAGTTGCTAATATCATTGTTATAGTAAATTCTTTAAACGTAGAAACATAAAAATGAATGTTCAAGGTTCCAACCTGCAAGATAGAAGCTTCTTGGTCACACACAAACGTATCACCAATATCAATTTCAGACGCTGCTAAACCTGGAACCCAGGTAACAACAGATTCAGGCTCAGAAGAACAAGTAATCTGTTCCACCGACGACTCAAACTTCTCCAACTTCAAGCTGCACGTGGTTTCTGATGTAGACTCAATATTGACAACATATTTGTCTTCACATGAAAGATGTCCGTTACCATCAGATCTCAACACTTCAGGTGAAAATCCTTCTATACAATTTATGTTTCCATCCCCTGGCCTACTTTTGCGTTGGCCAATGCAATCGTGATTTAGTACATGCCAATCACTGGGTTGTGCCTTCAGTCTTTCACTTTTATTCTGACTCTTGCTACCAAGAGAAGTAACTCTAGACCTTGACATCTTCTCTGTGCATCTATCTTTCCATCCATCATTACTACTGATACCCGAAGGTCCATTCTGAACACACATTATACTGTTACTAGCTACTCCAGTAGTTCTGTCACCCTTACTATTGTATACATCTAAAGGCCCAGGATTCCTCTTTTTTCCTGGCAATTCAAGCATCTCACCTAGTGTGTTACCCCTGGCCATGATTTCTTCAGACTGGTACTTGTTAGCCATTTTCCATCTCTCAGATAGTCTTTTTTTCGCCTCTCTATTCACTGACGATTCAGCTGAACCTCTAAATTTATTATTATGGAAAGCGAATTTCCCAGCTTTTACAGTTATAATATCTGAAATGCTATCAGAGTCACTGTCATAGACATCATTAGAACTCTCATCACCAGCATATCCTCTGTCTTTGGAATATGTAAAGCTTATTGTCCTGCTATCCAATGATGCAAAAGTCTCCTTTATTTGCCCGGTAACTTTCTTGGCAATTTCTCTAGCTTCTCTACATTTAGGCTTGGAAATCCCCTGGAAGTCTGATGAGGAACTATGTGCTCGAGGAGCTGCTGCAACTTTTTCATCACTTGGACGCCTACGATGTGCTACATAAGGATGAGAAAAATCAGAGGGCATGGTACCAGTTGACTTCCTAGGTTTGAGAACAACAATTTGAGTTGGAAGGTTATGTTTTACATGGGTCTCATATGACTTAATTTCAGGTGACTTGGCAGAACTTTGACGAATGGGTGGGTCCAGTAAAAGACCATCCTTACGAATGCGTTGAGATCTACCACAATTTTTGCATGAACATTCTTTCCCAGGGTTCCAGGCTTTGGCACTGCTCTCATATTTCTCAGAATTTAACGGCTTCAGAATTGCTGTATGTGTGTGCACAGAACTTGTAGGATTACATTGGAGATCATTTACATGATTCGCACACAAGGAATCAGATTGCATCAGAAATTTCAGAAGCAACTCATCATTTGAATTAACAGCACCAATGTTTTCAGAGAATCCACTTGATGAATTTAGGTCTGTGCGACGAGGCTTAGAAATTGGCAGCTTTTGTTCTAAAATAGACATCTCAGGTTTTTTCAGTTTGGAAATCCATTTTGATGGGTTACGTTGAGTTGCAACATGATATGCTTCGAGATCTTCATAAACATCCTTGAATTGCTTATGATCTAGAGAGCTTCTCTTATGTGATTTTCCATCAAAGAGATCCTCATCCTTTGGCACAACTTTTGAAAGAGTCTCCCGCTGTTGATTGCTTGACCACCTTTTTTCTGGTCTATGACCATGTTGTGGGGATGGCAGGCCATCAAGGCCCATCAATCTAGCAACAACACTAGGTGACCTTCTCTTAGTTTCCATTTCTTTTGACAGATCATACGCAAGCAACTTCTTCATTGATTCCCCAGTACTGTGTTTTGACGAGCCCCTTGCTGTATTATACATGTGCTTCAAAGACAATATGTAGACTTTACTCAAATGGAATAACAATTATAATATAAAGTTATGCGATTCCATAGAATTAGTATACAAAAACCAATAAAATGTACATAAAAGCAGCTGAAGATCAGCAATTCCGGAATCAAAGAAAGGGCATACCGTATCTTTCTTAGCAGGTTCATCGTGGTAAGAATGATGATCACTGGACTTTCTAGTTACCCTGTAGTTCTGAGCAAGGAGATTTCCTGGAGGTAAAGAGAAATAAACCTATATAAATTGCTCTACTGTTATGGTGTTGTACATGAGAAAAAATAATATCAATCTACACATACGCGTTGAATAAAGAAACAACGAAATAAAGCCCAAGATGAAAAACCATTGATCTGAATCGAAAAGATTCTCAGATAAGTTGACATCTAAAAAACAGAAAAAACATCTAATGGAGTCAGGGGCCAAAGACAGTATCATATGGTAACTCAAGAATTTGAGGGGAAAAGGAAAATTAATTGAACAAAATCATGATCCCCCTTCTAGAAGGGCCTACTTCATTCCAAATTGCAGACAAAGACTACTTTCGAAAAAGCACTCAATCAAAAGAGAGTGCCACACTTGGGAAATCTACATAAGCTAAAAGTGCAGCAGATAGAGATCAAATAAGCAGCAAGAGAGGTGCCATTTCAGAAGAAAAAGGTTCTTGTTCATAATGTCATCAAAATTAGCTATAAAAAAATATTTGAAGCAACCACATATGCCATAATAGTTTAAAAGATAGAACATACTGAAAACCAAGGACATGTCTGGCAAGAAGATCAGCAAAACAAATTCACACCAGTGATTTGATCAAATTATTACAACAGACAACAGAAATGTGGAAAAATGATTGTCCCGCCTCAAAGTCCAACAAAACTCACCGACAGGCTCTTGCTTAAGGAGAGGGCATCAATTAAATTCAAGAAGCAAGTAGGAAGCAAAGACAATCTAGGACGAAACACCCCATAGAAGAAAAGGTAGCAATTAAGCAACTAGTAACTATTTGTAAATTTAATCAAATAGTAGTAATAGTACATATTTTCAACGAAACACGGGTAAGGTTGCGTACTATCCGTTCCCTACACCCGGCTTAAATAGGAGTCTCCGGAAGACACCGGAACCCGTTGACGTAGTAGTAATACATATTTTCTAATCAAAATTGAACTCCACAAGATGCTATGCTAGGTGGAGGCAACATTTTCCAAAAAGAAGTCCTAATTCAAGCTAAAGTATAGGATTCACGAGAACTGTTTGAAATTGAATTCAGTAAATTTTTTGCCTCGAAAACAGACAATGTTTCTCTGTCAAATCCAATTTTGTGCTAAAAACCAAAATGTCAGATCACTTATATGTTCACATTTCAAACACTAAAACAACATCATGAATAGACAAGGACTGTTTGGTATATCTACACACGTCGCATACATACATCAAGAAGAAGACGACGAAAGATACAAATATTATATTCCCATGTCTCCACAAGATTGTGCAATTTAATTATTGGTTTTTAACTGTCAAAATTAACAAGTTTGAATAAAAATTATATGTTAAATTGTTAATAATAAAATACGATTTAAACTATTTTTTGTTGTTATTTTACAAAATATATACAACATATTATAAAATATTTAATTTCAAATTTAATAAAACTATATATCAAAATGATTTTTAACAATTTTTGAAGTTGGAAGGACATATGTTAATAGTAATAGTATTAAATTATATTTAGAATATTACATATTCATATATTGTCCACCAAATTTTGCAAGAAGTTACAAAAACAAGTTAACCTTTAAAAAGTGGAGCATCAAAATTAAAAAATGGGACAATTATTTTGGGACAAATGCAGTACATTTTGGAATTATAGAGTGATGAATCTACCTTCTTCAATGGCTGTAAGGCTTCTGGACTTTCGATGACGAGGCAACTCCATTATTATCGCTCAAATTGCAACACAAACTCAAAAAGGAGACACAAACAAAGCTACAAAAGCAGAAAAAGCAGCAACACAATATACACAAAATTGACAATGCGACAAATACAACTCCTCAAAATTCAAAATCTCAGCTCATTCAAAATAACACCAACACACAAAAACAACATCATATTCAATAAATTGATTTAGAGAGATAAAGTGGAGTGAGGTGGTGTGGGGATGGGGGTAGGGGGGGTAGAGAGGTGAACAGTAATGAATCAGAAGGTGGACATTAATGAGAGAAGAAGACTAGTTTGGGGACCAATTTATGTGTTTTACTGTGTGTAACAAATTTTGAATTCCACAAATTTGAAATGTGCAAAAGAGAAGTAAAATGGGTAAATATAATTGGGGGAGTAAGTGGCTAGAGTGTAGCTTTCTCATTCTCCCTCTCCCACCCATTCTCATTAACGTTTTCGTTTTTTCGTATTAAGATTTGAATATATATCTTATTTTAAAATATATCTTTATATACGGGGATTAATATCGTAACGTTTTTACCAATTATAGTTATTGATAAAACATAAAATATATTAAGAAATATATACTTGAACGATGAATTTAATTAATTTTCGAGAAAAAAATAATAAATCTAAAAAATGCGTTCTTGTTCATTCTTATTATTCCTTCAATTACACTGCATGAGTCAATAATGTATGGCTACTTTATAATTTCTTTATTCTAAGTCCCTTGCAGGTTTCATATGGCATCTTCCACTTATTATTTACATATTAAATGTGCATGAAAAAAACTTGTTTTAATGTTACGTACACCTACTCGGATAATATCTCATTTCAATTATGAAAGTAAAAGAATGTTACAACTCACAACTAGCCAACGGTCATAACATATGTATAATTTTTACTACACCTACTCGAGTTCAACTTATGATATTATCTCAATTTTGCTTCATCAATAATGAAGTCATAAACTACGTTAAGACACACAATTGCTATTCATTATGCATACTTGATAGGTCTCAAGTAGCTGTTAGCCTGTTACCAGACTAGGCAAATTATCTCGTGTGATAGATTTGATCAGAAAAGTATTAGCAACAAACTCTCATATACTGCACCAACTTGATTATATATTTAGCTGAGTTTGTACTCTAACTATATACAAACATATTCATTCACAAATTAAAGTAGTACCCGTTCATATATATAACACAAATTTGTTACTTGAGTAGACCAAATTTAGCTATCAACGTTGCAACTGCATTTAGTTAATTTCAACGAAATTGCATACCTAAAATCAGTGAAATAGATAAAAAATACTTGGTAGTACCCAAATTTGTCAATGGGGCTCGACCAGATACTCCTAGCTACTTTAAATTGACTATTTGAGGACCACTGAAGGAGCCAGACAGATAGATTGCAGAATTATGAGAATATCTATGGCTTTTTTCCTCTCTTTTTTTCTATATATTTTCATCAATCATCATACGTTTCTGAACAAACGAACATTTATTACATAACCAATAATTTAATTTAATTTAAATATTCGCTGAACGATTTATTGAAGATTGTTACGTGGGCCGACAAAGTAAAGACAAATCCGAAATGAAAAATTGCATCTACTTCGACAGTCAATAGACATTATTCAATCAGAGGATACATGCATATACGACAAATTAAAAACGTATTGCACTCATGCTATCTATAGAACCGATCCGTATTAAAATATGGATCCCATGCATTCTTGCTATATATGCATGTCAAATCATACTCGATTTTATTCATTTATAATCAATTAATTTTATTATTTTTTATGAACTTCACAAGTTATAAAATTAGATGACTTGTCGGACAAAACTACAAACAAAATATTTTAGTTGCCCTCGAGGTATATATAGCTTAACCAGCAAAAAGCAAAAGTGATAAGTATTTACAGTTGCC
The DNA here is from genome assembly GCA_003412495.2 of Echium plantagineum. Classification (NCBI taxonomy): domain Eukaryota; kingdom Viridiplantae; phylum Streptophyta; class Magnoliopsida; order Boraginales; family Boraginaceae; genus Echium; species Echium plantagineum. Next base: position 3,262,660 of record CM016566.1, on the reverse strand, counting down.
AGTTAGGATTCGACTCCTCAAATAGTGAACTTTTTGTTGAATTATTTAAAATGCAAACTTTAGTCCTCTCATGGGCTGGGCCAGGTGAGTGATGCCGATTAGAATTACGGTTTTATCCTTTAAAATATTACCATAGTTTTCATTAATTGAGTGAAATTATTGTTTTTGTGTATGCGTTTGGATTGGGGTGAATCAGATGAAGATAATTTTTTAAAATTGTCCTAGACGAAGGGAACTAGTGGGGATCAAGGAGAATATATTTTATTGTTATTTGGAAACCATAATTACAAATTAGGAGAATCAGGGTAATGAGAGAAAATATAATAAAATATGTGATTCTCCTCCATTCTCTCCGATTTGGAGGGGAGAAAAAGTGAGGGAATCAGTAATAATAGCGGTGGATCAGTGGTAATGAATTCTCCTACCTAGACCAATTTTAGTTCCCAAAACACAAAAGATTATTAATTTTCCTTGCCCTGATTCACTCCAATCCATAATAAAAATGGGATAGTCTGAAATGTAATTAGAATTGTAATATGAAAAAGTTGAAGAGTGATGATGATATAGAGAAGGATTAGTTGAAAAAGATTAGATGGCATAAATAAAGAGAGCATCAACATCAAGCAAGCTAAGGTGGTTGGTGATCGTTAGTAGACAGCAAAAGCAGTAGTGAATATTAATGATACTAAACAAATGGAATCGTATAGACTAGGGATTCTTCAATGTACCAGCAGGCAGTGATTGAGCTATTTAACTGCTTAATATTGACATTACTTGAAAGTTGTTGGAAGATTCCATCTTATTTTACTAATATCAATTTTGTAGAGTTTGGTATAACTCCATCACAATTCCATTATTATGTTACATGAATCGATCAATTTCCACCTCCCAAAAGTTAAAAAAAAGAAGTACGTTATTTTCACTATGTGCGTTTTTTATGTTAATCTACCAAATAACCAAACACGTTATTAATCCAAGAAAGTTAACACAAACAATGTACTAGTAATAACAAGAATTTATTGATTTCGGGACATAGCTCAACCAACCGCTTGTCAACCTTGACTTTTCATGTAATTTGAATTTGAATCTCATAAAAAAAAATTTATATATTGATGAAGTGGTTAACAGGTGAGTTCTAGTCCACTGACCAGACGAGACACGTTCATATATTTCAAAACAAAATTGTGAGAGATTATTAGTAATACGAATTTACATAATAAGAATTTATTACTTTTCAAAATTTTCAATTTAAGAAACCCAATTAACTTTTGGAACACGATCCTAGTCCAATAATATTAGTTTCAAGTCCAATCCAAAATTAACATGGCACTGTGACTGTGAATCTGTGATAGTCTGATAAACTTCTTTTCAAACAAAGAACTAGGAGTAATAAAGTTGTAGGTGTCCATCAAGCTGCCCTTTCTTAATTCGAAAAAATATCCATATTTAATTCAATATAGTATGATGGCTATTGAATTTTTCATAACATGTGGATTAATATATTGTGCTAAAAAGGTTTAAGGGAATTTAAGCTCCGAAAGTAATAGAAGTATGTTTAAGTATAATCCTCTATGAGAATCGAATCCAAAACTTCTTGGAAAAAGGTTCGAACCCAATATCACTAGACTAGAAATCTTGAATAGTTCATATATCCTTTATTTGGTATGTTTTGATAGAAAATAATAATTCTCTACTAGCGTCTAGCGGAATCAAAAAGTTTATTGATTGGAGTGTGAATCAAAATGGGACAACGAAGCTAATCAAGCTAACGCAATTGACTACCATAATTAATTATATTAACCTATGCGATTAAATATGTAAATTGATGAGCAGTTAGCACAATGCACTTCGTGTTAGATATTCCATAAATCTCGATTTTTAAGGAAAATTTAACCAATCACATAAACTAGCTATGGAAGATACCATAAACACTACATAATAATCTTATCTAATGTATGATAACACCATTTTCGAAATATAAATCATACTATAACAAAAAAAAAAACCAGTAGTTATTTGAATTAATCTTATTGAGAAGGTGAAATTTAATTTTGATTATAATAATCTTGAAAGTGTAAATGGATTCACCGAGAAAACAGGGGTTGGTGATAGATCTTCCGGGGGCGGTGATAATGCATGAGCCTGCTTCACCTAGATTTTCATATCCAGGAACACCCACTTTTGGTGCCCAACGTAAGATAGCTATAGCTGTTGATCTCAGCGACGAGAGTGCCTACGCCGTCAAATGGGCCGTCCAGAACTACCTCCGACCAGGTGTGGTATTGCGATAGATCAAGACGATATATGTGGTCTATTAGGATAGCATCTCTTAAATACCAACAAATAATCGTCCTGTTTTCATTTTTGAAAATTGACTTCATAAATGTTGAATCCAAATATATTTGTGTATAATGTATGGTATGTCCTCTTCATTCATGATGATTGAAGAATTTTCAATTTTGATCGTTGAATTGCTAATTACGAAAATTATTTTTATGTATGCTGTGAACTTGTGATATTTGGTGTAAAATATATCAAATGTTATCATTTTTATGCGTTTGTTAGTTTATATAATTTGATCATTCAAAATGGAACTATATGTGTATACTATCTTCATGGCGGATGGAGTGAGTATCACAATGTATCCATTTCCAACGAATTTTGTTATTAACATGATACTTTTGATTTAAATAAAATTTATATTTGTCGATTAATGTTATAAGTTTGATATATTGACAACTGAAAGTCAAACGACACAATCTTACTGAAATAGAGATTATCTTAATTTCTTCAGTATTTGTCTTGAATTAGTCATTTGTGCGGTATATAAAATTTTCTGGTTTTGTCACGGCAGGTGATGCAGTGATCTTGCTCCATATCCGACCCACCTCCATTCTCTACGGTGCGGATTGGGGTGCCATTTTTCCTGCCAACTCAGTGCCTCAACCATCCTCTGATGGCAAAGACTCCCAACAAAAACTAGAAGATGATTTTAACAACTTTACTAAAATGAAATCTAATGATTTGGCTCAGCCATTAGTGGAGGCTAAGATTCCCTACAAGATTCGGATAGTGAAGGATCATGATATGATGGAAAGGCTTTGTTTGGAGGTGGAGAGGTTGGGGTTGAGTACTTTGATCATGGGAAGTAGAGGCGTGGGCGCTGCTAGGCCTGCAACTAAAGGGAGGCTTGGGAGTGTTAGCGATTATTGTGTCAACCATTGTGTTTGCCCTGTTATTGTTGTTAGATCACCTGATGAAAACTTCGAAGTTGACAAATCTATGGAGAAGAATCATGCTGAGGCTCCTGCTGTGTTTCATGATGCATCTCAAAAAATAAAAGGTAACATGTTTATGTGTGTTTAACTTGTAGTGTTTCATCAGGTTTCGCATGTTGCCCTTTAGTATCCCGGTACTAAATAATAAACGTAGTATTGTAAGTCAGACATATAATCTCCTAGTCTGTAATCTCTGCTATGTTTCTCCATAATCGTTTCTTTATGGACTGCATTATAAATTCTTATTTTGAATTGCATTCCATCGTTTTAACAGAACTCAGATTTGAATTCATTTGTTTGCAATATTTTTAAGTCGTCATAGATAGAGGGGTGTCATTGAGGTGGGTTCCAGATATCAATCATATCATATATAACTTCTACCATCAGGAATTTGATATGGTGACTTGCATGAGATGATTGAGTTAGGCTTCGATTTCCCTCATCTTCTAAAGGCGTCATTTGATAAGCATAGGCATGAGACGAGGGATTGGAAGAAGATTATGCTAGACATGATTATATAGAACACAGGTGGTTCCCTCATATATGCAAGGCGCCCTTCAATACCATCCCTGACCCCTGCATAAAGGCTAAAAATATCTAATTCTAAGGGTATCCTTTTTTTTTTTACGTAGTTGATTGAATATTAGTCAATTATCGGTTAAATGTCGTCAACTACGAACACTCCAACTTTTTGGGGTTTTTTTGAGTTGCTGGTCAAAGATACCCTTCATCAAATTGCAGAACAATTTCACGAAAGTGTTTTGATCATGTGTTTACATGATGCAGATGTGGACAAGCTTTCTTGAGCAATTAGCAGATGGCGATTCTGGCTAATATCTTACCAACTGTGAGACTATGGTATGTCATATCGAGGGGGTAGTAGATTTCTGGTGTTAATTCTCATTTGAGCAATCAGACGCGAATCTGCAGAAGTAACAAACGATGAATTCTTTCGACAAGCCTTTTAACTAGTTCCTATTTTTCTAGTTCCAAGTACATTGAATTGGTATCCCGTGCATTCGTTCAAATAACAAAGACGTAGTTTAGTGGACATAGGTGGTACAGAACTGGCTGCATTTCCCCCCTTCTATTTGCCTTGTAATGAACCACTTATTACTTTTTTGTTCTTGTTACTGCTATATAATTATTCTCAACTCCATTGCTTCTCCTCTGGTTTATCTTTTACAATTATTTTGTCATGTCTAAGCCTAAAGAGCGTTAAGAACGTAGCATAATGATCGATTAAGATCTTTCGGGTGTATTAGTAAGATCATGAGTTTTATCCTGGTTTAGTCAATTGGTGATAGATAGGTGTTCCTGTTCATCAGTGATTCCAATTGGCATTGTTTGGTTCCTGACTAGTGAATTGAGAATTGAATCAACATAAGAGTATATAAAACTCAAATGTAATCTCATATTCACCCACCAAGCTAACTAAACTTCAGACTCTAGTATAACAAACATATATCTACTCCTCAAGAAGAAACTCAATCTTTAATGTGAAGTTGGATAGTTTCGGGTTTGAGATTTTATTAGTTTGTTCAATACACTATTATTTAATATTTAGTCGAGTATATGTATGTGCTTATCTCCTTTTTTTTCGAGTTTTCAATCAAATATGTACTAGTTCTGAAAAGTGAATCGTAACTCGTCTAGCTTTAGCTCGATAGGTAGGGCTCATCAAATGTTTGCAACTCAACAAGCTCGGAGAACCTCCTATCTAAGTAGGGTAAGGGACGATCATATGTAATCTTTTCCTGTGATAATAAGAAGATTAGTTTTGTACCCGTCAGAGTAGTCAAGTTGATCTAGTAATTAAACTTGCAACTTCAACTCCACGAAATCAACGATGAAAAACTTATTCTATCAGGAAAATTAATAATCCGTACGTACTTCATAAATATCAAGAGGGCATTCTTCCATTATAAATTTTACATCCACATAAAAAAATTGCAAAAATCTTTACCCAGTGGGTACGGTTTATAGAAGGAACTAGCAAAGCATAGCCACTCATAGTTGAATCCTACCTTTTCTTGATTCTATTTTTCTTTCTCAAGATTCTATACCAATTAAACTTCACCACTAGCTTCTCAGAAAGCCCCAGATAATAAGATAATATTTTTAATATTGTTATTATATATATATTATTATAATAATTATGAAACTTCTAAGTTCTAACTCATTCAACTTAAACTTACGGATATAATGGCAATTAATTAAAGATAAGAAATGTTGTTAATTTATATATTTGGCACGTGAAGTTGTCTGTTTCACAGTAGATAGATACGTTTATTATCTGGTGTATGTTGTATGGATTCGATGGAATTTTTTGAGCTGTTATAGTCGGCAAGGTTCTAATCCCAAAACTAGTTGCTAATTAATTTAATCATGTTATTACAAATCCAATTACGTTAAATCATGTACTGATCATGTACCTCATCAATAACAGGTAATGTTCTATCTGTCGTCTACTCGTGTGATTTGATCGACCAATAATAGGCTCCACAAACTAATTAAATACAACAACTTGGTTATCTTAGCTTGTTGAATCTAATCTCAATTTATTCGGTTTTATTACACATTAATGTCCAAGCATCAATCAAGATATTCGTGTGATCATATCATATGAAGTGTCGTGCAACGATGTATATATTTAAGAAGAACTATATGGAATGTTATTAGTTACCTAGCTAATTGCCTTGGACATTTTGAGATACATCATGTCTAGGGTAGGTTGATTAGAAACTTGTGGCGGGAGGCACAACTAGGCGATGCAAGTTGCATATTTTGTGCTAGGTCGATCTTGATAGGTTATTATACTTTCGTGCGATACTTTCTGATGTATTACGTTTCTATCTTATTAATACTCCCACCATCTTAAATGATAGTTGTTATATTTGACTTTTCACTCTCACCGAGATATGATTTAAAACATAAATATCTTTAATTTTATATACATAAAATTTATAATACAGTTATATTTCAAAAATATATATTGGAGGGAATCTAGCAAGATTTTACATGATTATATTATTTCTTATCGGCCAATAAAAATTCATGCGAAATTTTGAAAATTTAACCCCAAAAAAATATCTTTATCATTTACTAGGGATTAGGGATGGAGGGAGTATACTTTTTCAATTTCTAAGCACATACAATACTTGATCAAATAATATTTTAATTTTAACCTTATGGATGAGTTTGAAATTTTGAAAAGCTACCTAACAGAAATATAAATAATTTTTTATTATCACATTATTAATAATATTCGCACAAAAGTAAGAACGGTGATGGTTGATCTTATCTTGATTGGGTTCGAGTCTTTGTAACGATAATATCCTATTTTTTAAAAGGAAATTATGTGGAACTAGTAGGCCCGCATGTCATGGATGATTATAATAATATAAACTTTTTTGTAATATAATTAAAAAATAATAAAGAGTAAAAACTCGACGTCAAAACATGAAAATGTGAATTAAAATAAATCGAACAGAATGAAGCACATTATACCATATATACAGTAAACAGTAAATCACCTATTAGGTTGTGGGTTGGACTATTTATTAACCTTATGTCCCTGCAAATAAACAAGTATGTTTGGTCCATGAATCATGATGCATGGCTTCATCCAGTTGTACTTTGACAAGTTCTGTAAGGTGTTTGCATTGGTGACAAGCAATTTAAGGGAAGCCATGATTACTACTAAATTCATGCAAGAAAATGTACAACATTTTGGAATGTAATGAAACTGGATGCTGACTCGGTTGATTAAATGTTGGTTGTGGGGAAGTGTTTGGTTTGTTTTAATCGATGAGTTTGTCAATAGGGAAATGATGTTGACATTATTAGCTTAATAAGTCTAAGAAGATGTAATTGGTATTGTGAAATGGGTGTGCATATTTCGATGGCATCAATTTATCGAACTCTGTTAGAGTATTATTTTTTTGAAAAATCTTACTTAACACATGTAACATACGTTCGGTATCAACATTAACGGACGTGAACCGTAAAAATTAAAGCAACGTACAATATTGTTGTGGTTAGTGTTTGGCATGATAAACACAAGTGACAAACAAGTACCTTGAGAAATTGACTTGCGACGATTGGGAGCCATAGGTTTTGCTTTAGTGACAGATTACCAACAAAATATACAAGTATCCGTATGCTTTGCTATCATTGCTTTTTTCCATTCGTTAGTGGACCATATATATACTCACATACGAAGATTTTTAAGAAGTTTGATACTTCAATTTGTCTTCAAGTCCTTTAGCTAATTTTGTAGTATTAAATTATTATACGAAGATTTTTTTTTTTTTTTTTGTAAATTGACGATGAAGTAAGTTTCGAACCAGGACCTTCTGGTCATTAGCGAGAGCCTTTGTCACTAGGCTATTTGATGAACTTAAGATTTTGAGGAATTAAAACATACTCCCTCCGTTCTAAATGCATGTCGTTTTACAAATTGCACAAATATTAAGACAACAATGTATAATTATTACTTTACCCTTTCTCCCTCAATTCTCTGCTCTCCTCTCTCCTATCACCTACTTCATTTCACTGCAGCAACGTCTAAACCTATCCCTATTTCTTTACTCTCCTCTCTCCTATCCCCATTTCTATTACTCTCCTCTCTCCTATTCCCATAATTCAAACAAGTAAGAAAAGAAAAATAAAGCAATTAAAATGAAAAAGGGAAAAAGCGAACGGAAGAACAATAAGAAAGAAAGATTAAAATAGATTTAATTTTCAATGGTGAAGAAATACGAAGAAGAAAGAAGTTCATCCGTGTTCTTGATTTGACAAGAAAAGTAAATATTTTGAGTATTTAATTACCATTCTCATTCTTGTTTCAAACAATTTATTCTTACAAAAAAAATTCAATTTGAAAGTTGAAAGAAAAAGATAACCTTGATTTCAGTTTCTCATTTTGAGATCTGAAGAATTATAGTTTGAGAAAGCTTAAAAATGGGGAGGTGATTTTTGGTGACACAGACTGTGTGGGAGATAATGCTTCTTTCACAATTGAGGTAGGGGGTTATAAATGGAAAAGTTGAACAAATTTTACATTGAGAACTCCCCACGACATATATTTTGAATAAAGTAAAATTTCTAGAACGACATACATTAAGAATTGGAGGGAGTAAGATATAGTAATTTCTTTAAATATACATAAACATTAATTAGCTAGAAGAGTTGCTACACTTGAACCAAGTATCTGAAATGACCATCATGCCCTTCCTTTTTGGAAGTGTAATATATATATATGAAAATTGAGTTGGGAATGAAATGATTATTTCGCTCAAAAGAAAAATTCTATTCTTGTGTATATAGTGAATCCCCTTGTCAAGGTTTAAGTCATGGACCAACATCATTTGTACTATCATATTCATGCCCCCTTCACTTTAATGTTTCAGATTTTTTTTCCGTTAGCGTTCATCCAAGTTTCTTCATAACCCATTCCAAATCAAGCTAAGCATACAATTTTACTTTATAAGTCATCAGAGTAAATCCAACTAAATCGCCTCAGAACTACCTTGAAAGACACTTATTAATATAAAGTATAAACCCATGCCGTGGATATGAACTCTTCAATGGATTATAAATGATAAAAATCATTTAAAATTTCCTTTTCAATATTTTAGATCACGCGTAATAAAATGATTGCTACAAGAAAAATATTATCATACAATTTGGAATTATACATATTTTATGAGCTCATAAAATATATTTTTTTTCAAGCAATCAAACAATACCAAAACGAAAGAAGTATAACATGGACAGGATAATTGTATAAAATGTATAGTATGAAATTGTAGGACCTAAACCGAATTTCTTTATAATATTCCGTGCCCCATGCTTACCTATTAATATGGGGTTAATAAACTCACAAAATATCTACAAGTGATGACCCCCCATGATACTGGGAACGACATCTGGCAAAACCACAGCCATCAAATATCAATATATTTAGAAAGAAATCAACATCTCTAATTCCCAATTAAGCAGAAAGCGACAACAATAATAATTTAATAAAATAAACTAATTCACATAAATTACAACCACAATATTCTACTTGAGTAATTAGTGCATCTCAACCATCTGTATATGGTTAAAAAACTACATACTGTAATAAAAAGTTGGAAAACATAAAATAGTAACATCGATTTTGATTAAATAAATAAACATGGCTAAAAATTAAAAAAACATAAATGACATATGGGCATACAGCATATGACACCTTATACAAGATACAAAATATCAAATATAATTCAATTTTGAGCCACACGTGAAGCATTTCAGCAACCTTTCTTCAATCACCTGATCGATCCTAATTTGAGTCGATCTGCTCAAATTCACTAACCATTCTGCTTCCATTATTACCTCAGTTTCCATGAGCTACTCCGCCCACTATTCCCTTCATTTCTTCCTGCCTTCTAAGGATGTAAAACAAAACAAAACAAATCAAAGTTAATTGCTCCCTTCGTTCAATTATAAGTTCGTTTGACTTTTCATTATCAGGATCATCAAGCATGACTTAAAACGTAAATACATCTAATTCCAGAAAAGCAAAAAATACATATGACACGAACTTAACAATATACCAATTGATTATATTATATTAAATTACTTTTCAACTATACACTACCAATTGATTATATTATTCTAACAACATTGTACGTGTTTAAATATATACATCCAATACATTTCATATTATTGCTAATATTATGTTAAATTTAACGATTTTTTAATTTTCCGGTACTAATAATAAAATCAAATTGAGAAACCATTTAACCAAAGAGTTTGAATAATTTGAGACATACGTTACTAGTGAGGTGGGAAAAAGCAGGCGTCCGGGTAGAGACCAAACCATTCGTGTGTCTTTGTCTCCCCTGAGAATATCCACCAGACGATGAATATTCACTGCTTGAAGAACTTGAAGCTGTCCTCGGCCCTGTCTGAAAATTCGATGTCAATGGTACAACTTGATTGTCACTGTCATCATCCTCCTCCTCCTCATCATCATCATCATCATCCTCTTCGTCTTCATCATCGTCGCCTTGATCATCATTTTGAATGTTGGTATGGGCAAGAACAGAGGTGGAAGTAGTATTATTAACACAAGATTGACAAATGGAGAGAGTGGGAGCAAGCCTAGGACCAGAAGCAGACCATGGAGTTAAAGATTGGCAAGAACGGCATAAGAGGATTCTTGAATGCTTTGAGACGAGGAAATTAGCAGAGTGAACTCTTGAATCACAATCCCAACAAAGTGTTGCTTGATCTGATTCACAATACATTCTTGCAACAGATTGGCATAGCTCACATTTCTTCATTTTCTTTTTCTACCTGCTAACAACTTTTTTTGTTTCGAATAATTGATGCCAAGATTTAGATGGAAAGTTTTTTGGGTGTGTTTATCTTGCGTGATTCCATAATCTCGGCTGAAATGGAGGAGAGCTTAAAGAGGGAACAGAGGGACAAGTTGCAAATTGTTTTAGTAGTGAAATAGGTTGGTGTATTAGTTATATACTAGTATTCGAGTGTAACATCTACACTAATGGTCTCCATGCACTTTCGTAAGGGTACATGACGACCGAATAAGGTAAATTACAAATGTGTCTCAACTCACGAGAAGACTGATATTAAAGAAACTGTGGGGGCAAGTAGGGACGAAATCAGGATAAAGTTTAAAGGGGGCAAAATTTAAAAAGGATTAAATAGAGGGGGCACAATATCAGGGGCGTAACTAGGGGGACGAGAGGGGGCGCTCGCCCCCCCTAGATTTTTCGGTAACGTTTATTTTATATTTGATTTTTTTTTTGATTTTTTGTGATATATATAATAAAAAATGTTAATAAATGAAGTGTAAGTGTAGCTTAGTTGGTTAGTTCCTTCCTCCAAAAGGTAGAGGTCATGGTTCAAGCCTTGTTAGCTTCATTTTTAACTATTTTTTAATTTATTTTCGTCCCCCTAATTTTTCCCCCCAAAATTGGCCCCCCTTGATTTTCATCCTGATTTCGCCCCTGCACAATATGATATATTTAACAAAAAATTAACACTTTTGCCAACTTTATTACAATAAATATTACTAATTAATATAAATTTATATATTATATCCTTAATTTTGAAGAGGGTAGAGGGGTTGCATGCCCCTACTAGTTCCATCCGTGAGGGTGAGGGAGTACAAGCTGCAAATTATTTTAGTAGTGAAATAGGTTGGTACATAAGTTGAAGAAAGAATAAACTTTTGAAAAATAATTTGTTTATGGGTAGGAATGATTAGTTTCTAATTATATTCTCATTTGATTTGAATCTTTTGATAATTTGATTTATGTTACTCAGTATTGAGCCCCCACCAATTTGTGTGGGGAATCAAAAGGATGTAACTTTAATTTTTAATTCTCAACCCAAGTTAGTTTATTTGACATCTAGAATCCGAGTTGAATTTAGACCATTTCTAGCTTTCATTATTTAGGGGAATTTTGCAATTGATTCAAGAGTAATATTTACACTTCTGTAATGTATATTATAAGTGATCCGAGACATATTTAAATCTTAGTATGATAGATTAATAAGTTCCGTATATAATATGGCGATTGGTGAATCAAAGCAAACTGAATTTTAACTACTTGTAAGAGGTTGACTTTTAACGAGGTTCAATTAGGATGTACTGAACATGATTATGTTGGTGTAAAATGTGTCGTCAATTGTACACTTTATTTTTTTTGTGAAGTGGACTTTATCATTAAATTAATTTTTAATTGATGAGAAGGACTAGGGGAATCAAACATTATACAAATAAGGCGAAGAAACTTGTATTATATAAATGAAGAAACATATACAAATTCAGCAATGGACAACTTAACGTTGAAAAAATAATGATAAAATTTGACTAAAAATTCACAAGGGGACAATTACTCCTCACCCTCTACCAAATTCTTTCATTATCACACCTTTTAACTAACCTTTCATATTTAAAATATGTGAAAAATATTACAAGTATTCAACGTAAATCCTTGCAAGTGATATCAGGATACTATTGCCCCTTTAGACTTTTCTTGGTGATTTTGATGTATTTGAAAACAAATTGATGCATCATAATAAATTGCAAATTTTGATAAAATGGTCAAATCAGTCAAAAAGTATGATGTTCGAGTGGGCCCACTATTAAGGATTTAAGAGGGTGTTCAAAATCAGCGCCTTGTATAAATGGACTTCCATTACATGCTCTACTTCTTACCGGGCCTAAGAATAAGTAAATATTGACCTCCTCTTAAATAACCAACGGCCCAATTATTGGCTCTTTAAGCCTTTTTGGTAACTCATCTTAGGTGCTTAATTCACCATTAGATTGATGGGTTTTTCTAAAATGTATCCTAAGTTAAATATGAAAAGAAAAAAATACAATTGAATAGTGCAAAATATTTATAGTTTTATATACATATCAAATAGTGTTTTCAATTGGCTACTACAATAACATTTTATTTGAATAAATTGGTATATAACTGATGTTGAAATGACCAAATTGAAGTATCTATTGCTACTGAATACAGATAATCTTTGCAAATTATACGAGCAACAAGGGAAATGATAAAAAATTCAGTCGTGGCCTAAAACAACTAAATGGAATAAAAATTAAAAGAGGGCATTGAAAAACAGATTTTGATAGGGAAAATCCATTTGCATGAATGTACAAAACATTAATCATCAACAATATTTAAAGAAATTAATTCTAATTTAATATTTGCATGAATCTCGGGATATTATGTTATGGTAACTAGCAAGATAATACTTCTATTTAACGAAAAAAAGTACCATCACTAGTTATCATTTTGTATTCGATTCTAATTCAAATATTAACCTTGTTTTATTTTCTTGTATCTTCCATATAAAACAAGGTTAATATTTCAATTATAATCGAATACAAAATGATAACTACTGATGGTATTTTTTTATTAAATAAGAGTAATATCTTACTAGTTACCATAACATAATATTCCGAGATTTATGCAAATATTAAATTAGACTTAATTTCCTTTGTTAGGAGATAAATTTTAGGTAACTAAGATTCATCAAATAACTTTCATTATTTTTACTCAGAAATATTTTAAGAGGTTATTTAGCTAAATATGTTTTCGTAATTTTTAGAGTTTTGTACTGAGGTTGTTTTAAAATATTGAATCGGATGAATCATCGAACCAAAACAAAATACTTTTTCTTACTAGGTGTGATCCGTTGGACATAGATCCAACTTTTCAACTTTTGTGATTCTTTGGAATTTTTTTTCCCTCCCCGGGTGGTATCAAAACGCCGCTATGTCGGGATATCTTATCTGTCTCGCCCGGAAAATGGATATCTCCAGAAAAAATTTTAAGTTCAATTCCTTTTTTTTTTCTCCACCCGAACCAATCCGCCCACCCGGCTTCTTATAGAATAATTTCAGTTTAATAGAATTTGAACTTATAACTAATGAGACATTCGTAAAGGTGTAAGTTAAAAAAAGAAAAAAAGAATCGACCGTTAAAAAAAGGATTAGGACATTCTATTTGCACAAATCATTGAAATTCGATTTCTTGCTTCAATTTTTGGAAATTTCTAATAAAATCGAAAAATTGGAGTTATCTATTTCAACAAGATATAAAAATTACGAATCTGATCTATTAGATAAGTTTGTCTAATAAACTCTACCCATCTATAAAATAGATGGGGGATATCCGGGCGAGATGGATAAAAGAAGAAAATATATATTATGATTTAGACTAGAAATCAATATGCATGTCTTATTTATTACCTGTGTCTACTATTTAGGCAGAATACCGTCACCCATTCTTACTAAGAAACTGAAAGAAACCTCAAAAACGGAAGAAAGGGTGGAAAGTGAGGAAGAAAGAGATATAGAAATAGAAACAGCTTCCGAAATGAGGTTGGAACAAATTACTATAATTCGTCCCCGTCTACGGATTAATCGACATTTTTCACAAATTTTACGAACAGAAGCTCTTATTTTCATATTTTTTATTCCTTACCTTAATAAAATTTACAACTTGCACATGTCAATACCTATAAATCTATGGTAACTAAAACATGTGTTCTAATTGTTTTCGCAAGTGACAACCGTACCGTATCTCTAGGATTTAGTCACTCATAGAAACAATTCACTAATGGTCAGTTAATGAAAAATAATAATTAAACCAAACAATTAAAATAATAAATTATGCGATAAACAAATCTCACAGAAAATAAATAATCCAACTACATCATGGCCCTAACTAATAATAAATTAGTTCAGAATTGAAAAAGACAATAAATAATTACGTTCCTAAAAAACATCATAAAAGTAATGGAGTGTTGAAAATCATATGTCAGCCCTTTTGCTCTGTGCCGAAGCTCCTTTTTTCTGTATGAAAGAGGATATTATAGATAACTTCAGGATTATCTAGGTTTTCTCTTGTGGGCTTGTAGAGATTGTCGGTCCAAACATCGAGTGCTTCCCTAAAATCACATCGGGCTCGTCAAGAACTCTATTATTGGGCTGATGTTGGTACATATCATCAATTAAGGCACTAATTCCTTCAATTAACTCAATAATTGCATACAATCACAATTAGGTGAAAAACAAGTTCAAATTATATCCAATTAAGTACAAATAGCATTATAATATAATAAATTAAGCTCTAAATATGTTATATATTAACCACTTATCAAGTATTGTGAAAGAAATTCGATAAAGTGTTAAGGAAATCAACAAACATGGGAACATTCGCAAAGTGTATCTGCATTGAGTAACAAATTTATCCAAATAAAATGCTATTGTAACAGCCAATTAACAACACTATTTATTATTTATATAAAACTAGAGAGAGTTGCATTATTCAATTGTAATTCTTTCACACAATAAATTTTTATAGTAGGCAACTAATATTATAAGAACTTACTATCATAAATAAGTAATATTATTAAAGAAATTTGATAAAGCATAAAAAAATCAACAAACATATAAACATTCAACAATGCTTACAATGAACAAATGAACAAATTTGTAACTACATGATATTAGCTATACTCATTCAAAGAACCTATGGAACAATGTATCAAATGTTGATAAAAAAGAACATCAAAATATAATGAAACAGAAATCATGAGCCTCATAAACAGTTAGTTACCTAATGATTAATAGAGAAAATGTTTTTAATTGGCTATTTCATCAGAAGCATTTACATTACAATTTTTTCACTCAAAAATATTATTTCAGTTGCAAAACGAGCAAAATGAAATAACCAAATTAAAGTATCTATTGCTACTGAATGCAGATAATTTTAGCGAATTATACGAGCAAAATGAAGAGGAATGATCAAACTTCAGTCGTGGCCTAAAACAACTAGATGGAATAGAGGATGTGGAAGAACAGATTTTGATAGGAGAAATTCATTTGGATGAATGTACAAAAAGGATGCAGATAGACAATATGATTAATTGTGAATTTGTGATGGCAGAATTCGAAACCCTTAATCGTTTAAATTTTAGGATGTAATTATCATAAAATTAGTTAAATGTCTATTTCAAACATATTAGACTTTACTACATCGTACTAAAATAGTTTATGAGCAAGATAGAACAATGTCGTTAAATGAGACAACAAAATGGAGAAGTTGATTAATTGATAATTAATTGTATTTGAAATTTGAACCTAATAAGGGAACATAATTGATAATTAATTATATTTGAAATTTGAATGTTACCTTGCATGCGTATGAATGTTTAATTTTATTTCCATATTTAATGTTTAACATGTGCCTTTAGGGCACATTTTAGAAAAACCATTGATTTATATGCATTATTGTTGATGATTAATGTTTTGTCTGAGTGAGGATGTCGGGGAGGGATGGGCAAAAATTTAGGGTTTCGATTTTAATTAGGTTGTGTTCCTTTTTAATCTGTGAGAGTTGAAATGATTATATTGCCCTATTTAAGCAAGCTGCTTAAATTATTTTTTAAGCTTGTAAAGCAACCTGTGTACAAAACTATCTAAAAATTACCAAAACATATTTAGCTAAACAACCTCTTAAAACATTTCCTGGCAAAAATAATGGAAGTTATTGATGAATCTTTTTGACCTAAAATTTCTCTCATTAATAAAGGAAATTAATTCTAATTTAATATTTGCATGAATGTCGGGAATTTGGGATATTATGTTATGGTAACTAGCAAGATAATACTACTATTTTATAAAAAATTACCATCGCTAGTTATCATTTTGTATTCGATTCTAATTCAAATATTAACCTTGTTTTATTTTCTTGTCTCTTCCATATATATAACTTGAGCTCAAACAATGGTGACAAACATAATGTGTGACCCTCTACACCATCTTTGTTTGTTACTCATAAGTCTCAATGTCCTATGTTTTCCATTAACAACTCTAGCCCATTCATCGAGTAACGACGCCAATTCTCCCTTTACAAAAGATTTCCTGTCTTCAACAGAAAAACTAATGCATAACCAAACATTAGTATCTTCATCAAACTTGTTCGAGTTGGGATTTTTCAGTCCAGGCAATTTAGACGAATCATACCTTGGTATTTGGTACAAAAATTCACCAGAAAAAACTGTAGTATGGGTTGCAAACAGAAACAATCCTATCCGAAATAATGGTTCAGGGATTTTAAGGATGAAGGAAGATGGGAACCTGGTACTTGAGGATCAAGCTAACTGTGTTGTTGTTTGGACAACGAACATATCGAGTCATGTAGGAAACAGAGTCGTTGGAAAATTGCTGGATACTGGAAATCTTGTTCTTTATCAAGAACATATTGACATTAGTAACCATGAAAATTTCTTGTGGCAAAGCCTTGATTATCCAACTGATACAAAGATTATCCAACGTGACACGATTCATTCACTAGTTCTCAAATGTATGAATCACTTCAGGAGATCCAAGGAACTCATTGTCGTCATTGGATGCCTCATAGCTTGCTTTGTTCTAATGGCTTTAGGAGTTTCTGTAACTTTCTTTTTATGGAGGAGAATAACCCAACAGGTATCAGAAGCCAACTCCGAGGATCAAGGTAAGAAAACTACCTCATGTAATCTGACCCCCTTCGATATGTCCTCAAGTCATACATACAATCACATTTGTAAGACTACGATCTATTGGTAGGCAAGATTGCATCATTTGAATCTTACATATCGTTTCATCCTAAAACCAGGTGCACAAGAGAAAACTAGGGACTTCTTGTCGATTGAAGTTGAGAGTGTAGGCTCGGAGAAGTTTGAGTTACCATTATTTGACTTTCATACTATTGAGCAAGCAACAAATTCGTTCTCAGTTGCTAATGTTGTTGGACAAGGAGGTTTTGGTGTGGTTTATAAGGTGAGTACTATGTTAAAAACAAATTGCTTTAAGAATGTTAGAAGAAAATACTGTGCACTTGGAAGTATAACCGTTGGTTGAAAATGGATGTTTCATTTCAGGGCATACTAGCTGAAGAAGAACTGATAGCTGTGAAGAGGCTCTCGAAAAATTCGAGACAAGGTGTTGAGGAATTCAGGAATGAGCTTATGTTAACTGCAAGGCTTCAACACAGAAACCTAGTGAGACTTAAAGGTTGTTGTGTTGACATGGAAGAGAAAATGTTGGTTTATGAATACATGGAGAACAAGAGCCTGGATTCGATTTTATTTAGTAAGACTTAGTCCTTTCTTGAAAATTGTTTCTATATAAATCCTGCATGGAAACATCAATAATAAAATTTGGTCCAAATGGACTCGTTTTCTTCAGACAGTGAGCAGAGCACATTACTCGATTGGAAAACGCGCTACAACATTATTCTAGGAATTGTGAGAGGGCTTGTGTATCTCCACGAGGATTCGCGGTTCAGGGTCATTCACAGAGATCTGAAGGCAGGCAACATTCTCCTTGACAAAGACATGGTGCCAAAGATTTCAGATTTTGGCATGTCAAGAATTTTTGGATGTGATCAAATAGAAGCAAACTCAAAAAGAATTGTGGGAACCTTGTAAGAGCATCAAACTACTTCCCTGTATATACTTCCGTGCCATTGATGCTTCTATAGTTTACATAATCAGCTTACTTACAGAATTTCCTTCTGTAGTGGTTATATGCCTCCTGAATACATTTTGGATGGCCTGTTCTCGATAAAATCTGACGTCTTCAGCTTTGGAGTGCTATTACTGGAGATCATAAGTGGCAAGAAAATCACCAGGGGATTGTGCACAACAAATGGCAAGATTAACCTTCTGGCACATGTAAGTTCCATTTTTTTTAATTATATTTCCATATATATCATGCATCCACATCTACATCGATATGCCCCAACGCCTCTTAATGGGCTCCTGCCTAGGCTAGGTAAGGGGGGGAGGGGCATATGTTTTGAATTCTAATTATATCTTTCGAGTGATGATACAGGCTTGGACGCTATTAAGAGAAGGAAGAGGATTAGATTTCTTGGATAAAAATGCTGGTGGGTTATATTCAGAGTTACAAGTCTTGCGATGCATACAAGTTGGTATTCTCTGTATCCAAGAGCGAGCAGAAGATAGACCAACCATGAGCAATGTGGGCTTGATGTTGAGTAGTGAGTCTATAGCATTGCCACAGCCAAAATACCCTGGTTATTGTATGTCAAGATCTTATGGTCGTTTATCTTCAAGTATGCGAGATAATGAACAATGCACTAATAATCATGTTACTATAACTGTTCTAGAAGGAAGATAGTTAAATCTTCTAAGTGATGGCTCTCATTATTAATGAGCTAGTGATGTCTTTTAAGTGATGTTGGGTACTTATGCGAAATTACAACTTCGAAAATTTGAATCAAAAGTATCTCGTTGATTATCATGAATGTTGTACAGTATGGTTTAACTAAGCTTGGAGAGTACATCGTTTAGAGTTGATACAGTTTCTTCATAGTACTTCTCTGCTTGAATGCTGTTCTTCGATTTTGCAGCATAATCCAACTGTACATAGCCCCAAAGATACAAGGTAATATATATAAGAAAAGCAGCATATAAAATGCAAAAGTTTAGGCACATAAGGTAACTTCTCATAGTTTAAAGGGGGTAATAAATGATATGTGAAGCTGATAATAAGGAAGACTTTTAACTAGTTAAAGAGATACTTTTCTATAAGAGCACTTACATCGTTTATTGTCTGGAACAACTTTCCAGTGAGTTCTTTGAGTGACTTCTTTTCTTCCTTGGGCTTTGAGGATATGACTGTGTTAAGATCATAGCGGAGATATTCTGCCCGGAGGCGTAGATCATTCTGCACGTATGGCCAAGCCTTTTTGTCAATTAAGTCTTTCACTTTGAAAATATCCTGTGCACATTCCTTGGCTCTTTGGGCTGCCTCAGAAGGTGTGAGTGGTTGAAGGTAAAATCTTTCTTTAAGGGGCAACTTAAGATCTCTTGCCTGGTCTGAATTTAATGTTCCAGCTGCAAAAATAACGAGTTACATATTATTGCACGCACAATCTCAAAGTCTGTAATAAGTCGAAACTTAGTCGACAGTTCAAACTCCAGATGGCTATATAATCATTGGAGTTACACGATATTGCACGGATGGTTAGAGAGTAACATAGACCATTTGTACAACTTATATATAACTTGATCAATAACCAAATGTGCCATATGATGTAACTTCCATCAGTTCGATGACTACTGTCTACTGTGCATCAACACGCAAACTCTGGAGACTAATTGCGCAATTATCTTCTATCCATCTCATGCTTGAAACCAATAACACTTACGCAATCCACCAGAGGGAGGGGGCGGAGGTCCGATTTTGATTGACAGAGCATCAGCTAAGGCTCCATGAACAAATGATCCTGAGGCAACCCCAAAAGCAACCAAACCCAAAACAGCACGCCGGCTAGTTTCAGCCTCCGAGCTGTGCTGAGCTCTCACACCAAATTGAAGCCTACTACAAGCAACTCTCTCGGTTGGCAACAGTCTTGATCTGCTAAAATGGATTCTGCCTTGCACTATAGCATGTGAAGATCCATGTAAGCCAGACAAGGAGGCCATTGGTAGGCTGAATATTTCAAGAACTTGCTTGGATCAATTTATGTTGAGTAGTAGCTAATATGTGTTGTTTGATTGACTTAGTGATGTAGAATATATCCACGAAACGCCTTATCTGGCTTTGGATATGGTCTAAAGCCAATATACGTACAGGTTTTTGACAAGTAGGATGATATTTTTCAATTTTATCCACTAAAATTGATAAATATGGCCTACATGTTGAAGAACTCTTTTTTCTTTGAGCAAACAATTTTATCATGATTGTCTACGAAATTGAACCAAATGGAGTATATAGATATTATCAGATTCACAGTTGAACTAATCTCAGAGTTGCAATTAACTGTTTTATTAGTGAAACCTGTTGTTTAATCTTCATCTTAAGTTGAAAGGACGCCAAGCCACGTAAATGTTGCAAACGTTAGAAAAACGAAATCTGCCTAGCATAGATATGTCCCCATACTTAGAAACCTTTATTCAACTGAACCTGTTATCAGATCTCAGAGTCACGAAGCCGTTGGGCGGCATTGGCAGATGAACACTTGCTAGATATATGGTTCACAAACAACCAAAATTTCTAGGATTTCCTTGGCAGCTAGCTTATCTCTGCCAAGGATCCTCTGCATGATCTTCAGTTCCAACTAAGTTTCATGTAGGACGCCTGCTATTATATACAATAACGATGATCCAACACATTGGAAACTTGAACGTCATCACTCCTACATTAAGCGTGGAGAGAATTCTAATCAATGTTTATGTTCATCGCCATAATTTTGGTAATTTTTATACGTATAAACTTGACATCGCTCTTCAATTCCTACAAGCATAAACAGCGTGCTTGATGAAAAACTGCAACTCAAATTATACGTAGAAGAATCATGGGCGAATAATCTTCTTAAATACTGACACAATTATACCATTATGAGAGATGTACATGAAAAAGACAGAAGATATATGGTACATCTTCAAAACTTGTGTCCTGAAAATTTCATTGCAAGTATTCTCATTAGTTGAATGGAAGCTTTACATAGGAATACTATATAACTAGCCAAGCTTGGACAGAACAGTATTTAGAGACGATACAGTTTCTCCATAATACTTCTCCGCTTCAGAGCTGTTCTTGGTCTTTGCAGCATAATCCAACTGTCAAGAACAATCATAACATATTTAGCGTTAACCCGTGTTTGGTAGGGGTGACAGAAATGAACACATGGTATAATGTACTTCCTTGATTTTTATTCAATGACCTATCTAGTGCAATATACTTACATTGTTGATCGTCTTGAATAGTTCTCCAGTGAGATCTTTGAGAGCTTTCTTTTCATCCTTGGACTTGGCTGCTGCAATAACTGTGTTTAGGTCGTAGCGAAGGTACTCTGCCCTGAGACGTAGGTCATTTCGGACATATGGCCAAGCCTTCTTGTCGATCAACGCCTTCACATTGACAATTTCCTTGGCCGACACTTTTGCTCTCTCCGCTGCTTCAACAGGTGTTACAGGTTGAAGGTAGAATCTTTCCTTAAGTGGCAATTTAAGGTCCCTAGCCTCATCAGAGTTCAATGTTCCAGCTTCAATAAGTAACAACTATAGTTAAAATTTCTGCTAATGGTCATCAAGCATGTTACTTCATTCAATTGATTACAAATAGCTAATTGCTAATGAACAAATAACACAATGGAATCGAACTGTAGCGGAATGTGTCAAAATTACTCGTTGCAGTCTACAATACTTATCTTTTGTGAATTAGTAGATCGTGCATGCATTTTTACTCTTAGACCCATTTAGAAACAACTCTCTGTTATCATCACATAAGACCATACTACCCACCTTACCCACCGAGACAGAGTCTCTTAGAGACATCGAGGCATGTTAATATATAACTATCGAAATTTAGAGTCCTAAAAACGAAGAGACAGCTATACTTACGCAAGCCACCAGAGGGTGGAGGTGGTGGGCCAACTTTGATGGAAAGAGCATCAGCTAGAGCACCCTGAACCAATGATCCCGAGGCAATTCCAGCAGCAACTAAACCCAAAACCGCGCGACGGCTAGTTTCAGCCTCCAAGCTCTGCTGTGCCCTGACTCTGAATCCAGGCTTGGAACATGCAACTTTGGTGGTATTGCTGGCAATGCTCAGCCTTCCGGAGCCGCTGAGCGGGAGGCTGCCTTCTAATACAGCAGAAGAAGAGCCACGTAAGCCAAACATTGAAGCCATAGCTTGAGCCATTGAAGGATTAGTAATTTGTGTGAAGTGATGGAATGTAAGTTATGTGGATGAACTTACTTAACTGTGTAATAGGCTCATTGAGTGATCACACTGTGCCTTATCTGGCTCTGGATATTGTCTTGGCCAATCAATGTTTAGGTTTCTGATCATTAGGATTGGGTTCATTCTCCTCCACTAGTATTTTGACATTTGGAAAATCAAATAGTACTTTTTCTTTTTAAATACTTAGCGATGTTTGTTGCATTTTTTACGTAATAGTGTTGGTAGGGACCATCGCACTCATGAGTCATGACCTTATTGTCATAATTCGTAAGCTCACATACTCTAGCAACATCACCATCTTTGGACAAATAATTTTGTTGTTTCACATCTAAACTTCAAGAAAAAATTTAATACATTAATTAACGTTCACCTTGTCAATTAGAAATTTGATTTTCCAAATATATACTAAAATCATACTATTGGAATAAATTTATTAAAAACTTAAAATAAGAAAATGAATGATAATTTGTTTTCGGTAGCAATACCTCAATCCAAAGTTTTTAAACATTTCTATAAAAAGAACTATCTCCCATCAAATATATTTAAGGTTCACGTTTTCCAGACAACACTTTGATGATAAATATATTCTTAAAGATAGCTAAAATGATATCAATTTTTTTTAAAGTATATATGAATTTATTACCAAATCCAAACTCCAACACTATATGTCTATATGCCCAACCTAAACAAAGAAATTAAGCTTCATCAGCTGAGCGCCTCATGCCAATGGTAAGAAAGAGACAAAAATAGAGAAGACCCCGAAAGGCGTAGTCCACTCTTCAGGGTCAAAAGGAGTTGTGTACTACTTCAAGCGCCCCTACAACCAAGTCGGAGAGTTTGAAGGGGGTTAAATAGCTTCGACCTAGAGTTCAGACTCTAGGATTCCAGCATCTGGTGTCCACAAGTAGATCAGTTAATGTGAAACTCCCACAATGTGGTTACCAAGACTCGAGCCTCGAGTTTGTAGTCACTTGAAGTGGATAGAGCTTTTATAAGTTCAATGAGAAACTGAAGACATTAACCACTGAATAACATTGAACAGTTCATCGCATGTCTGGTTCTACGATTGATATTGTCATGAAAGTTAGCATAGTGACAAATACAACAGTTACAGAGAACACTCAGACATGCCTATCATAAACAAATAGTTACCTAATTTAAATAATGGCAATTCTATAGGAAACAATAATTTTCGTCAATAAAAGTTTTTAGACAACCCACTTTCTCATCAATCTTCATTCTTCCGTAGGCGAATAACAGATATGGTATGAGATTTGTTGCTGAGGTGTAATTTACAGACCAATAACTATCTAAATTATTATTATATCCTAATATTCGGAATACTACAATGTATTATGCCTAACATTATTAGTCCTGTACTTTTGGCACATCCGATGTAGTTACATAGAATTCTCAAGGAGCAATTTAGTATCTATGCATATCTAAGCAAATACAACATTTTGCTACATACCTTGCGTATACTACTACTTGCTGACAAGCAACATGAAGCCTACAATCTGCGTTTTGTTCTTCTCAACTTTAATATAAGAAGTTCAAAGGATGAACTGCTCCTTTTAATCTTTATTAGTACCGTTTTGAGATTCTTGGCATTGAGCACTTGTTTTTCCTATCATGATAAAGTCTCAGTACGATTGCTGCCGTCTCCTCAATCGCTTTACCAGTAACTTCTGTAAAGAGGCAAATATCTAGTAAATAATACGATGAATTAAATGATTCATATATCCTAATGTAGTTCAATTGGAGCTGTTTCCAGTACTTAGTTGACTTCAACAATTGAGCCGGACGAAACAAATATGAAAAGGAGAATACTTAATATGAAGCTTGCTTGCACTTACCTATTACAGGCCATACAGGGTTTTGTGCAAAAATCCTTCCAGCAAATTCCAAGTCTTGTCTCACATAATCCATCTCAGAGTAGTTGTTCCTTAGTTCATCATCGAAACCCAAGCTCTTTGCCCTAGCTCTTCTGATTGTTTGCAGGACAACAGGGTTTATAGTTAAAGCAAAAACCCTTTGAGGATCAACTTCAAACAGAGCCTCTGGCAACTTCACATTCATTACGATAGGCACATTTGCCACCTTGTATCCCTTCTGTGACAGATATATAGACAGGGGCGTCTTTCCTGTACGAGACACACCAGCAAGAATGATATCGGCCTTGTGTAAATTCCCAGGTAGCGCTCCATCATCTTGCTTGATGGTGAACTCCATTGCCTCGATCCTACGGAAATAATCTTCACTCAGAGGATTTTTCCGGCCTGGAGCCCAACGAGGAAGACCAGAAGGTGATACACCTAGATGGTTCGCTACTGCCTCTGTTATGGGGCCAAGAATATCAGTGTATGTCACACCCCAGACGTTACATGCTTGTTTAGCAGATTCGGCCATTGAAGGATCAGCTAGAGTGTAGACAAGTATCGCGCCTTCTTTGGCAGCTTGCTTTACAACTTCCACCAACCGCTCTACATCATCAATCTTAAAAATTGAAATATTTGCACAACACAATGATCAGATCACTCAAGACAAATTAACACTTTCCACACACAGTAATCCATCTATCTATATTTAATCATCAAACCTCTAATTTAACAATTAGTAGAACTAATTGAGTGTTTGATAAAAGAGAACCGAATAGAATACAGCTAAAACAAACTTGACCAACACATTATCTCCACACCATGTACCAAATTGACTGCAATTTCGAAAAGCTGTCTAATAGTTAATCAGAGTAGTGAAAAAGCACAATCTGATTTCTCCTGCAATTGAACTCAACTATCATAAATTAATACTGCAAGAAAATATAATTACAAGAATACTTAGAAACATACTCCCTCATCTAATTTTCTTTTTGTCTAGTTTTAAATTTGATGGTTGAAATAAATATTTCCGTACATGTTAGCATAATATTAGAATGAAAAATAGATCATCGATACAACTTTTAACGTTTCTATATATTAACGTGTTCAATTCAATTCAAGATCAAAGTCATGCGAGTCAATTAAGGTAAAACATCTTTTACTACTTACTATTGCAAATCAAAATAGACAATATAAACATGTTACATTCAATTCAAAATTATCGACACATCGTAATACATGTCAATTAATACTACAATGTTTATTATTCGGAGTACTGCAAATGAAAATGGACAATCATTTTGGGACACATACATACCCCAGAGAACAAGTGCGTATTAACAGAACAACCACGATCAACCAAACAGTAATCAAACTGTCCCAACGCAGCACTAACCGCATGTTCCGCCGTCCACCCTGTCCCATCCGACACCATATATATCGACTTACCACCCGACATCACCTCCATG
Source organism: Echium plantagineum (assembly GCA_003412495.2). Lineage (NCBI taxonomy): Eukaryota > Viridiplantae > Streptophyta > Magnoliopsida > Boraginales > Boraginaceae > Echium > Echium plantagineum. Next base: position 3,236,727 of record CM016566.1, on the reverse strand, counting down.
TCATCCTCCTCATTACTCGAATACCCGTTATTTGTCCGAGTAGACAAACCCACGTCACTGTCGGAATATTCTTGAACCTGCACCGGGGAAACATCGCGGGTAGGAGTCTGGACGGGACGGTCCAGCTTCCGACCCGAACGAATTGCTCTGGCTCTGTGCCACCGGTTCAGCTGAGGACTGGCTCGGAATTTACGAGCCTGAGGGTCGGTGGGGGAGTCGGAGGTGGGGGTGGTGGGGTTGGATTTAGGGTCGGACAGAGAGGAGGTGGTTAGTGATCTTGGGGATAAGTTTGTAAGAGTCAAGGAGGTCCAAGACATCGTCGTCGTTGCTTCTATTGGAGGGAAGACAATATTTGCCAAAATATCTTTTGTAAGTATTCTTGTAATTAATTTGCCAAAATATCTATACAAAACAGTATTTTTTGTATGAAATTACAATTTTACCCTACTTTTTCTCTTTCAACATCCTTCCAAATATTAGGGCCAAAATCGTACTTACATACCAAAATTCTACTGTTTTGATGTGTGTATAGATCAGATTAATACGCCACATCATAAGTAAAATATACTCTTCATATATATAATTTATTAATACATGAATATTCTAGAAATAATACAAATTCGAGGTGATTAATATATCATCTCGCCTCATGGTCGATATATACTCAACAACTAATAATAATATCACACCATCTTTTCTTCTTTGACTGAATTTTTCTTAAAATTAAAAATAGTAACTTATATTTTTTTTATTTTTTCATATTACTATACTATATTCAAGAATCTTGACAAGCCTATCTTGCGACCAAAAAGTTTGACATCCTCCTGAATTTGTTGCCTATAATCTCTGAAACTAAATCTTCGATAGATAGATGGTTTAACACAAGTCTCTATAACTGTGTCATATGCCGGACATAAGAAATAAGCCGTTGAGAACCTCTCGTTCCATTTGTTGGTAACAACTCTATGTTCAACACTTTTATACACATCATTACTCCATGCCTGCACCAAAATAAAACTATCCTGTTAAAATATCAAGACTCCCGGTTATTACTAGATAGTTGTTGATTTAGTCTTAGATAATGTGATGCAGCTGCACTTTAATCTCAGATAATTATATTATTGTAGATTAGTCTCGAAAGTAGCCTAATTTATGTAATATAGTCCACAAAAGTGATAATCGTTACATATTAGTCTTTATTTTTTCGGTGACTATATTGTAATATTTGTCACATTCTGTGACTATATTGTAACACTTGTACCACTTTCAGGAACTAATATGTCACATTTTAACTTTATGAAACTAATTGTCTGTTTGGATTGGGGTTTATCAAGGGGAATCAAGGAGAATTTAGTTTTTTTTTGTGTTTGGAAACCTAATAATTTTCTATCCTAGGAGAAATTACTCCCCTTGATTCACCCCCATTACCCCTCATTCCCCTCCAAATCTCTACCCTCCAAATCCAAGGGGAATCAAGGAGAATACAATATTAAAGATTAAAATATATTCTCTCTGATTCCCCTAGTTTAAAATCATGGTACCTCTAAACAATAATAAAATATATTATCCCTGATTCCCCTTGATTCTCTTCCCCTAGGAGAATTTTTTAAAATTCTCCTCCCCCGATTCACCCCAATCCAAACGGACCATAAAGTGTAACTGCGTCCCACTATCTGGAGTCAAATCTACAACCAACTCCAGTTATTACTCGTCAAGTGTAGGTATGTAGACATGATACAAGTTCAACTACTCTACCAATTTATTCACCCTTACGAACGCAACCTAAATTTGGATTTTACAATAATGTAGGCATTATTAAGTGATGATTACCTGAAATAAGTCTCCAATATTGATTATTAGAGCTTGTTGAAAGGGTTTTATAGCAACCCATTTGCCATCTTTGACTAGTTGTAAACCTCCAATTTGATCTTGATGGACTATAGTGAGGAAGTCACTATCAGTATGAGGCATGAATCCAGTAATATCTTGAGGGAAAGGACATGAAGGATATCTATTCATCCGAAGATAGCAAGTGTTTGGGAGACACATATCCTTGATGTAAGAAGAATCTTGCCCTATATTTTCACTTAAAATTTCTGCCAATTCTTGTGCTAATTCGGCAACTGCACTTGCATATTGTTCCATTGTTGAGCTGTTCAAATAATAGAGATATGCTATAAAAGTTAGTATTCTCAAAGTAAACTGAAAAAAGAAACAAATATGTTGCACATATACAAAGACTAATATTTATACAAATATAATGATATCAAAGTTATATTAGTCAACCCTTAGCTTTCATGCAAGAAGTCACGGGTTCGAACTTTGTTGGAGACAAATTTGTCTCATATTATACTCTAACTCTCTGTTCGTTAAGAATTTTTGTATTCATTGTTTGTAGTACATTTGTATTCATAATTTATTGCTAATTACAAAAAAAAAAAAAAAGGTTACATGTAGTTCAAAAAGTAGAAAAAAAAAGTTACATTTAGTCTTCTTGCAAGAAAATCCTATATTGTATAGGATTTTTCTAATATGTGATCAAGGGCATAGGTTAATAAGTAAATTTGAAAATAGATTATCACATTTGAAAGTATATGAGAAAACATATTTAAAGTGAGATCTTAAATGAGAAATTAATTTTACATAAAGTTTAAAAATAATTTGAATTCATCCCATAAACATAATTTTTTTTCAAATTTTTCTTACCACATTTGGTGAAACGAGACCCCAAAAGGGATCAGAATGATATTTTAGAAAAATGGTCCTTAGATTAAGGCACGAAAAGAGTAAATGTCATATAAAAGTGAGAGACAGTTGCATAAATAATCTCTAAAATTTATCAAACGTCAAGACTTAGTTCTTAAAATTTAGACTGAAATATTAATGATCTCTCAAGTTATGCACAAGCAAAACCATCCGTATCAGTTTCACAATGACACCAAAACTTAATAACAATATGATAATAGATGCACACGTTGCACATGAGCTATATAAGTGTATAATAAGTTGAAAAGCATAAACTTTATTCATAATTTAATCATTGAAAAGTAAGTTGATAATTATACGGGATTCCACTCTAAAACTAATTGGTAATAGAGGAAATAGTCCAAGATCTTATATATTAACGCAAAGAATACTAATTTTCGATGTGGAATGCACATTTTAACAATTATATTACCTGAGGTTGCTAAGAGCAGCAGACTCATAAATATGGGTTAAAGGCACATGGAAAGCTTCAGACCAAGAAACCTGAGTGAAGCTAGTTACTGCTGCAGGACTCCCATACCTATAGCTTCCTCCCAACAGATTCTTATCATTCTTTTTCTCAACAAATGGCTTCCTAAACACCTTCACTTCTTCCTCCCTCATTTTCTCAAGCAAACTCCCAGATATTCCATGGTTCACTACTTGGAAAAACCCCCATTCTTCTGAAGCTTTTGCTATCTCCCTTTTGCATTCTTCCCTTTCCTTTTCTCCCAATGTTAGCTTCTTCAGATCAATTAATGGAAGCTCCCTTTCTTCCACCGTAATCTGCTCGTGAACACTCCTTGGCGACGACTCGTCGCCTCGACTTTCGAGTAGTGCTTTGTATGTCTCCTCAAGAGGTGGTTCAAAGGACATTTGATCTTCCATGTTTGCAGACTGATGACAAAATAAAAAATGTTTAGACAGGGGCGAAACAGGATGAAAATGAAGGGTCACTTTGATAATACCTCCAGGGGTGTAATGGGAGGTTTGTCCTATACAATTTAGACCCTTTATCTATGGCAATTTATATGGTGAGAACTGAGAATCGAAACGCAGAATATGTTTAATTTATCCTATCTAACCATTTATCAAATACTCTCTTCGTCCCTAAATGGTTGATATATTTTGACTGGTCAACAAAACACGATTTCGAACATAAATATTTACTATTCTATATATAAAAAAATTATAAAAAGTTGATAGTTCAAAAATATATATTGAGACGAATCTAACAGGATATCATATGATTATATTATTTTATATTGGATGAGAATTATTGATCAAAGTTTTTAAAGTTTGACCATATAAAATCAAAACGTACCATTGGAGGGAGTACTTGAATGGTTTTAAAGTAGAATTAAAGTAATATAGTGTTAATTTTGGTTGGTCAATGTAAAAGGAATCAATTGTAAATGGTAGTATTTGACATAGACAATGATGATAAGAAGGGGAAAAAACAAGAAGCTTAATAAGTAGACAGGAAGTTGTTTAACATGTAATAAGACATAAAACTAAAGTTAATAAATAAATGTTGGAATGATTAAAAGGGACAAACAAGAGAGAATGGGAAAAACCATGTAAGATTGTTGTGGTGTATGTTTCGTTCTTGTTCTTGGAAATTTGGACTAAAACAGAACAGAACAGAATAGAACAGAACAGGCTTATCTCGTCCTGTTGGAGATGACAAAATATGTGTTGCCCAAGACCAAGACTTTAGAAATAATGAATTGAGGAGTATGGAGAAGCCATATGGCCTTTTATATGTCAACCAAAACAGTTCGTCCGTATAATATGGAGACTGGATAGATAGCATATACTAATGCTGACCAGGATCCCATCAACGAATTTAAAACATGCGTAAATTTTCTATCACCATTTTTACAGTCCAGCTTGTCACACACTCACACTGTCATAAAGCACTTGTCTAACCAAATTTACCCGACTGACGTAATTTGCAGGTTATCATGCCAATCACATATGTACCATTAAATTTGATCCCTGAATCATGATGATATTTAACATACAAATAAATTATTATGATCAAGAAGGATTTGTAACAAACAATATATATTTATATAATTGTAAATGTTACATTGCACTAACTTTTTATATATTAAATTCCAACTTTTACAAAACTTGATCCCAATAATATGCCAACAGTTATAGAATGTGCGTATTTAATCAACAGTAGCCAACAATTATAGTAACAGTGAGAAGATAAAGTGAGTCGGTATTATTTGAGCCGGCTTTTCTCGTTACAATATATAAGCACATGCGTCAATGTTGTCTCATCACTACTCCTAAGAAACTTGTTTCAGTTAAACTTTATTTCAAATAATGTTATATCATATCAAGAGGTAATTGTTAAAATGATTTCCTTAAAAGAATAATGAGTGTAGAAATTGGTCTCGAAATTAACTCTGTTAGTTGTTTACAGAGGAAAAAAAATATGAAGTCTATTTTAAAGTTAATGTTAGCAATTTAAAGAATATTTTGGAGCAAAAGAATAAATTCAACCCTCTACTTTAAAATGTAATATTAGAGGTAGTTTTGATAGGGTATGAGACATTTACAGAGTTATAAAACCGTTTATTTAAGGATCATTTTTGGACCCAGGACACACTTATACAGTTACAAGATCATTTACATATTAATACCGTTTATAAAAACCAAAGTATAATAGTGACACACTTACTACATACTGAGATTACCTCCTATGTCATGCACCAAACACCATGCACCAAAACATGGAATATTATATTTCTAAAAGATAATAAATTTATAAAATTGTTATATTTTTATAGTTAATAACTTAATAGTACAACAACTTTCAATTACATTTGCGCTTTATAATAAAATTATAAGTCCTCGTGAATCAAGTGTGGTAGCTCAATACGCACTGCACCATTCAATTAACCATCATTTAGTAATTAAGTATATCATGTACATAAATTATATTAGATGGTCGATCATTACTGTTCGAATGTATATTCTTGAGTTTTTTTCATAAAATATTTTCATTTATATATATAAACACGAATAAACATAGGCTATATAATGCAAAAATAGCCGAATTAAAGCTCCAATCTATACAAGTTGTACAAGAGCTTCTATTTATATAATTATTAAATTATTTAAACTTAAACTTGAGTTGACCAAGGAGAATAAAAGTGGATAAAATAAAGTTCATTTAATTAATCTCCTCCCTCGCAGGCTACTGCATTAAAATAAAAGGGAAGACGAAGTATATAGTCAATTTACGCGTAAATAAAGTAGAAAACTAAGTTTACAAGTTAAAAAGTCGTGATGTAACCACAATTGCCGACCTATATATTCACTGTTTACCAACTACTCTATTTCATTAATTAGTCATTTTACAAAATGTTTAAAATGTTTCAGCAGTTTTACCATTAGTACCGAAGGCATGTGTAGAAACAATCGATCATAAATATTCGGTTAGATGTCCTTTAGTCCGGTAGTGATTGAACTTGAATCAATCCCCAAATTTAGTAGCTCGACTTCTAGAAACGTTCGGAACTACAAAATTCGGTTTGAAATTAATTAATAGGATGACTAAAAATCCAAATAAGTGATAGGTGAACCCCGCTTAGTTGATATGATCCGAGATGAATCAGATATCTAATATTATTTTTTATCGACTAATAAAAATTAATTGTCAAAATTTTCAAAATTTGACAACACAGATTCTAAACAATAAATTAAAAAAAATAGAGGAGTATGTCACTATGTGCCTTAGTTGGGCTAGGCTGAGCTAGAATGGGCTGAGTTCATTTTGTTTCACGGAGTAGATTAGATAATTTGATTTCACCACTACTAATGTTATTTTGTTTCATGTTATTATTTCTTAAACGAAGAATTTTAATCTTCTATAACAAATGTTAGTTTATCAGAATTTTGGTCAGGTGAATTGTAAATAGAATTTTTCAAGTATTTTTATAATATAAATTTCTAATTTAGAAAAAATATATATAATTAAAGAGTAATTGAAGGTCAAATATTTATTTCGATATGTGAAAAATACGATCTTTTGAATTGATGGGAGTACGACCCAAAGACAAAAAGGAAAGTGCAAGCTGATATACGTAGTCACCTTATATATTATAGTCAATCTTAACATCCAACAGTTGGTCCACGGAATCTCTACCAGATTTTTCAATATATATATGCTTCATAATAAACATATTGTTATTACATATGGCGATATATGCATGGAAGTACATGAGCAAGCACCAAGTCACAAATTATTTGAAGCTATTGGCTATTGCTATAGCAACCGCAAGTTTCAAACATATAATGAGCTTGTAAAATGGTTAGACAGCCACTTCCCCTAAATGTATGTCCAATACTGTATTTGTCAATGTTAAGATGCACATCGCATATCGAAAGTCGATATCCTTTCGGGTGATTATATAAGATTTTGGTTATTCCCTCTATTATCAATAACATTATTTACCAATTACTTTTCCAACGGGATTAACATATAGTAGTTACTTGTTGGGAAAATCAAACTTATAATATCACTGTCACAAGTTCACTACTTCATCAACTTATCTACCCTTAGAGACACTACTATCAATTATTATTACTAAGATCACCATGTTGTATATATGTACAATTATTATTAGGTAGGAAGAATGTGGTGTATATATATAGTAATTAGCAATGGATTATTACTAAGAAGACAAAATGATAAAAAGTTAAGAATAATGAGAAAAAGACATGCATGGACTTACTTGTTTGGTAGAGGAGGTGATGAGAAGTAGCTAAGCAAGCAAAGAGGTTTGTTGAAGCTCATATTGAGATAGGAGTATTATTTTTATAGGCTGATTTTTAGACATTATCATTATTATTATGTACGTTTTAGAAAAGACCACGCGGCTCAATGGCCAATCACAAAACCTCCCATCTTTGCAAATCATGATATTTTCTTATTATTAATTATTATTAATTTTTTGTTAGTTTTGGGTTGAATAATCAATTAAAATGTTGAATTTGATTTCATATTGTTTTTTGGTGAGATGGGTTAAGGTGGACAAAAGTACATATAATTGCATGAGTTAAATGGTGTGTGTTGATCCAGCTCAGCTTGATGTACTGAGACTTGATTCATTTGGCTATCATTCCTCCATGTGGTTTCCTCCCTCATCTCTCATGCACTCTGTCTCTCTACTGTCTCTCCCAGAACAAACCATGTGATCTTTTCATAGTACTTGAATTATATTATCAGAGTAAGGAAATTGCATTATGGTAATATATAATGTGCATGGAAGCATGTATGTTTGTCGGTTTTATTTAACGATATCATAAAATTAATTGATAATAGAAAGAACATGTATGTTCAAGACATAGCTCAACTGATAAATAGTTACAGTGTTAAGTGCCTTAATCAGATTCAGTAATTTAAAAGTACATAGAATCATTAATATAACGATTTTCACACTTTTAAAAACACTATAAAGTAATGATGAATCACCTAGTCATCCTCATATGTTGGTATGTATGTTAGATGTAGCCTCATGTATGTATAATACTCTGTTTGGGTTAGTGGATATGTAAAAGATGTTGCAATTATAACTAATGTCTAATACAACCAGATGTGATAGAAATCATTTTATACACTGATCGCAATAATTAGAGTTTATGTACCAAAATTATTGAAATAGTTCTCCGACTGAAGTTTGATCTTTAATATTGGCACATCAGTTATAACTTATACGTTAGTTCCTCAAAATGGTTAAAAAATTGTAGATTAATTTTTATGTTAGTTATTTACTTAAATTTTAATACTAATAATGACATACGATTAGAGGTTAAAATTAAAAGAATTTTTAAGATTTTAAATCAACACTTTAACCTCTGTCCCAAGTAAAAATGAAAATTTGTTTATGCAAACATAACACTTTAGATCAACATAACACTTTAGTGTATGTTAAGTTTATGTCTTAAATTTGTTGTGTCCCAAATTGAATCTTTATTATGTATTGATGTTAAAAATTAACGAAATAGTTAATGTGAGAAATAATCTACAACAATTCTGTCACTTTTTAAAATTATATTGTAACCACACTATTATTTGAAACTAAATTGCAATTTATGATATTATCAGTAACTATTTCAATAATTTTCTAACCGAATGAAGGGAAATCTTCTAAAATCTATAAGAGTGTATGTGCAATCAAAACTAGTGACCAATTGTTAATTAATTAGGTACCATGCTCTGGTCTTGAGCTTATATATGGTAGTATTAATTAATTATGAGGGAACAAACTAGTTAGAGACCAAGACTATAATGTGCCAATTAAGTTGTTCACCGCCGGCAAATTGAAACAAGGCCGTCTGAATGATAAATTGTATAGTAGAAGTTGAATTCTCTACTTACCTCAATCTTTGGAATACAAAATTAACATATTATCGACTACTAAAATCTAAATTGATTATGAAACTTGGCAATTGGCATTGTCTGCGTGTTTTGTCCTAAATTTTAAATTCATTTTAAAGTCAATTGATATTACCTTATATCATTGACATGTTTGATTCAAAATGGATCATTATATTTTTCTAAAATTATAAGTAAGGATTTTATAAAATATATAATCATTATAAAAATAAACAGATAACTCAGTAATCTGATGACATCTGACCTAAACCTTTAACGAAATTTTTTTTATTTGGGTTTAAATAACTTTAGCTTATTGGAGACAATTTGTCTCATATTTACTCTAATTCTATTAATTAAAAGTTTATGTACGTATTCGTATTTGTTTTCTTGTTTTTTTGTAAATTAACGATGAGGTGAGTTTCGAACACAGAACATTCTGGTCACTAGCAAAAGCCTTTTCCACTAGGCTATTCGATTAACTCTATGTATTTGTATTTATAATATCATTGTATTCATATTTAAACATAAATTATCATAAATACAATGTAGCCTTGTTATTATTAGCATCTAGTCAGTCACGTCGTTTTGCCGGCAATATAATGATCGATAGTGTTAAAATTACAAGTTGAGTGGATTATATAAAATGAATTTCTTCAAATGAAACAATGACGTATCGGCAATAATAAAAGAAAAAAAATATCACAAAAACGACGTTTTGATTTCCGACCATTTAGAGACAAGAAGAGAAAGGAATGGACATACTCACGTAAGAAAATATTTTGCCCCATATATAATTGTCAATTCGGCAATACATTTATAAATTCAAGTCCATGCCTCCTAGTTTTATAGATAATAAAATATTGTTGAAGGACTCGTGCTTCTGTTTTCTTCAATTAAATCACAGAGGACAAGCCAATGAAGCCATACGTGATTTGTTTTAAAGCTAACTTCCTCATTTTTTATTATGTTCCCACATATTCTTCATCATTCTTGGATTTATTGTTTGCACTAGTCAAACAACTCATTTCAATTTTTGGAATCAAAATTTGGAGTTTTTGTCATAAATTTTACTCCCTCAATTTTATTTTAATTGACTTCATATTTTTCGAAACACAACTTCAATCATCAATTACTTTATATTTACATCATAGAAAATTACAAAAAAAAATATTATGAAAGTATTTTGAAAAATGAATTCAATTATATCAATTTATATTTTTTGGACTAATAAGTATAAAGTAATTTGTAGTTAAAATTTGACATGAATTTTCAAAACGTCAATTAAAGTAGAATAGAGGGAATAATTAATTGATAAGAAATTATGTAGTCATATAAAATTTCGTTAAATTATTTTTTAATATATATTTACAAATAAACGATGAAAATATGAATACATATAATACTACTAGTCTTAACTAGCATACTATTGCTGGATCTTTGTAGAAAGACAGATAATCCTCACATATAGTCTTAACTAGCATACTATTGCTGGATCTTTGTAGAAAGACAGATAATCCTCACATATAATAGGCATAGTTTGTGGTTTTCATATTGTAGGTTCAAGGTTCAACTTCTACTTACGAGATATGAAAGGAATCACAGTTGTGTCAATCGCAATTGAATCCACTATCCTCTATCCATTCATGTTTCGAAAATTTTCTTTTAATATGTGCTAATTGTATATATCTGCATTTTAAATCATGTCTCGATAATTATAAAAAATTAAATGAGTTTTATATTTTAGGACAAAAATAGTATGTTCTCTTATGAAAGATCGAATAATTTAGGTGTGATGACTGATGATCCGACCAGAATGAAGCATTATATGACTCATATGAGTCCATGTCCTTTTTGTTTAGAGTCACTTTCTAATAAAGACGTTCGAGTGATTAAAAACAATACATGTGAGGTGTAAGAAGTTTTGATCGTAAATGGGCCACAAATTAGGCATGCCGACGTACGGATGTTTATAAATCTTAAAATTCGAAAAATAGGGAATTCACAATTTTGCTATATTTGGTAGGAAAAATGTATGCCTAATTGCCTATCGTATTCGAATGTCACAATTTCATATCAACGTATCTAATCGGGAGAGAGGGGCCTTGGTTTGATTAAAATCCGTGAAAGACTCGAGTGAAATCTCAATAATTTTTGCTTTGTTGGATCATACAACAAGTTGATTCGAATTTAATATGGTTCATCCAGCTAAGTCAATCTCGAACAGAGCTTTGAGCTAATAGAGCTTATTGATTACAGAATTCAAATTCAATCAGATTAATAGGAGATTATTTTATTTTATTGATTAATAAGAATTTAATTTGTAAAGTAAAATTATTAATTTGTAAATAAAAGGCTAATTTTAATAAAAGAGATCACCATCAAAATATAATTATAGGAAATTGAAGTAATAGTACATTATAACAAAATCCTCATAGCAAAAGAAATCTGAATGTGATAACGAGCGATCGAGGTGATTAGCCGAGTTAAACGAGCTTGAAAGCCCAGTCGAGACTCGGCTCAATCTAGCTAGAGCGAGCCGATATTCGAACCTAAGCTCCCCCAACCCCAAGTATGTTTATGGAGAGAGAAAATTACTGGTTTGGTCACGGTAAATATGTGCAATTTACACTTTGGTCCCTATTAATGGACAGATCGTGGATATGATTCCAATAATTGTTATATTTGCTGTACTTTAGTTCCTCGATGTTAAAAGTTGACGTAAAATTGTAACTTTGGGCCAAAATTGAAGTTTTAGCATTAATTCAAGGTTAAAACGCAAATTGGATACAATATAGTTTTTTGCGCACTTTAGTCACCGTAATTAATTTTTTTTCCTGATTTATTTTCGATTCCTTTTCTTCTGGTTTTTTAATTTCGTTTTGATTTTTTTTTTCTAGTAAAAATGGTTCGATTTTTCGGTTTCGTACTTTTTTTACAAAAATGCTCGGTTTTGATAATTGTTTGGCAAAAAATGTTCGATTTAGTAGTTGTTTCGCAACAAGTTATGATTTTGGTAGTTGTTTAGATTTTTCCGGTTTATTTTCGATTGTTTTCTCAATTTTTTTTGGATTTTTTTATTACTTTTCTTTTTGTGATTTCTTTCGATTTTTTTCTTAGTGGAAATGGTTCTCTTTTTTAGTTTCGTACTTTTTTGACAAAAATGTTCGGTTTTTGATAATTGTTTTGGCAAAAAATGTTTGATTTTGGTCAAAAAAGTCAAAAGATTGAACATTATTGCTAAAAAAGTACGAAACCTATAAATCGAACCATTTTTATTAGGAAAAAATCGAAAAGAAATTAAAAAAATTGAAAAGGAATTGAAAAAAAATCCAAAAACAAATCGAGAAAACAATAAAAAAAATCGAAAAGTAGAATATTTTCATATTATATACTTCATATTTACTAGGACTAAACCGACAATTTTCTCTTTACGGAGATATCCATACTTTATACTCTATCGAAATATGCCAATCTTCATACAAGAGTGACAAACACAACTTACATAAGCTATTATAGGAAGATGCAAACTAAAAAAACTGAAAAAATGTGTTAAAAAAATCAGATCATCCGTATAACATGTTAAAAGCATGAAGAAATATGTGAAAGAAATATAAAATCGGTCGTGGATTTTATGTTGTCAGGCAAGGTACAATCAGCCGATGCAGAAGGTACAAGTGGTTGATGCATGAGCTTAATTGTGGTGTTGCATAAAGGGTTCGATCTCGGGTTGATAAGTGGGAACAGCGACTCAGCTAAAGACACGTGTAGTAGCCGTTGGGAGCAGTTGAGATTTGGTAGTTAGCTGTTAGTTAGTTGTTAGTTATTAGGGTTAGTTAAAATCAGTTTATAACTGATTTAGGATTAATCGATTCAGCTAACTAGAGATCAATTCCTTATATATATGTGATCTACAACACATTGTAATCTCTATGGAATTATCTTCCACATTCAATTTCAAGAAATAAAGATCCGATTATCATTTTCCTTTATTCGATTTTCCGATAATTTTTCGATTGATTGATTTTGTTTTCTCGATTGTGCCTTCAATCTGAGATGGTATCAGAGCTTGATGCTCAACAAGAGTGATTTGATTCAATATACGAGAAGGTCGAAAATGGCACAAGGAGAGAATGTTCTTGAGGGATCGAAATACAAGATGGACAATCCATTGTTTCTTCACAGTTCTGACCATTCGAGCTTGGTGCTGGTGAAAGATCTGCTAACAGAGTTCAATTACCAGACATGGAGCAGGTCCATGATCACAGCTTTGCAAGCTAGGGGAAAGATGAGCTTTATCAATGGTGGTTATGTTCCACCAGATGAAACTCATGGAGATTATGAGCAGTGCCTCAAAGTGAATGCTACAATGGTTTCTTGGATCAGAAATGCTATGACAAATGAGTTGTTTAGTGGATTTACGTATGCAAATGATGCGTACAGCTTGTGGGAAGAGTTAAAACAGCAGTATGGAAGCTGCATTGGGTCAAGATTGTATGATATCATGAGATCCATCTATTCTTTGAAACAAGGAAAGGATTCTGTTACCATTTTTTATAATAAGATCAAGAGTCTGTGGGAGGAGTTGGTTTGTATCAAACCTGGAATGAGGCCAGATGAAATTGAGAAAATGATGTCATTTCTCATGGGTTTAAATGATGAGTATGAATCACAGAGGAGCAACATTCTGAATATGGAACCTCTTCCTGCTTTTGCAAAGGCTTATGGATTGGTTAATAATGTAGAAAAGCAGAGGAGACTGCAGTTTACAGAAGGAGGAGGTGTGATGGCTTTGCAGGCAGGAGGTAGGTTTGCTACTACTAGGTTTAATCCTCAAGGTGATTCAGCTGTAAGGAATGGAGCTGTTGGTTTTAAGCCTCAGCAGCAGATGGCTGTTAGATCTTTCAGTTCTGCCAGAGATGATAAGAGCCAGTTCAAGTGTGACTACTGTGGTAAGAAAGGCCATTTCAAGAGAGACTGTTTCAAGCTCAAAGGATATCCAGATTGGTGGCCTGGGAACAAGACAAAAGAAAAGGTAAATTCAGTTCAAGAATCACAGAACAATCCACTTGATTTGGATCCAGAAAACCACAATCAGTCCATGATCAGATTGATTCATCAAGAGCTTGGCAAAGTTATGCAAGGAAAGGAGAACATTGGTAGTGATCAAGTTGAAGTCAACATGGCAGGAGCTTTGGGTTTTCCTACTGATGTTGGCATGAGTGACTTTGATCACATGGCAGGTACATCCAGTCAGCATTATAAACAGTTTCAAAATGATAAGTTCTGGATTATTGATAGTGGTGCTACTTCTCATATGTGTCATACTTTATCACAGTTTAGAGACATTCACAAACTTGAGAAAACCATCACTGTTAATCTTCCAGATCAACATTTTAAAACAGTTGAATATGCTGGCAGTATTATTTTGTGTGATCAGATTGTATTGCATAATGTTCTATTTGTTCCTTCTTTTAAGTTCAATCTTCTTTCAGTATCAAAGTTGATCAAAACAAGTGAAGTTTCTGTTAATTTTATGGCTGACAAGTGTTTACTGCAGGATTCTAAGACTTCCAGGATTCTTGGAATAGCAAAGGAAGATAGAGGCATATATATGCTAGTACCTGCTTCTGATTCTGTTGTTTTACCTAATAGTTCTGTTTCTTGTAATGTACATACTAAAGTAGTACAAGAAAATCTTTGGCATTTCAGATTAGGTCATGTTTCTAGTGATGTTTTAGCAAAGTGTAATTTTGTGAATATTGTTGCTAAACCTTGTGATTTCTGTCATGTTTGTCCATTGGCTAAACAGAAAAGATTAGTGTTTCCTACTAATGTTGTTCATTCTATCATTCCTTTTGAACTATTGCATATTGACATTTGGGGACCATATCAAGATTTAACAAGGCATACCACAAAGTATTTTGTAACTGTTGTAGATGATTGCAGTAGGACTGTTTGGACTGTATTGATTGAGTATAAGTCTCAAGTGTTGCATACTGTTAAAGTTTTGGTTAATATGATCAAGAGGCAGTTTGGCAAGTTAGTAAAGATCATTAGAACTGACAATGGCAGTGAGTTTTTGAGCAATGAATTCAGGAATTTTGTAGAACTTGAAGGCATTTTACATCATAAAACCTGTGTTTATACTCCACAACAGAATGGTGTTGTGGAGAGAAAACATCAACACTTGTTACAAGTGGCAAGATCACTTATGATTCAGTCTTGTTTGCCTGTCAAATTCTGGGGTGATGCAATTTTAGCTGCCACTTATTTGATAAATAGAATTCTTTTAAAGGTTTTAAACTGGAAATCTGCATATGAGGTTGTGCATAATGTTAGGCCGGACATGGCTCATTTAAGAGTGTTTGGTTGTCTCTGTTATGCTACAAATGTTGTGCCACACAAATTAAAATTTGAACATAGAGCCCATGCTAGTGTTTGTTTTCATAGGTTATCCCCCTGATCATAAAGGTTACAAACTGTTGAATCTTGAAACACATGAGGTGTTTATATCCAGAGATGTTAGATTTTTTGAACATCTGTTTCCTTTCCACAAGTCTTTTGATTGGACTATTGTTTCATCATCTTCTTTTGAGTCTGTGTCTCCTAGGCAGTTAGTAGATACATCCAATGAAGCACCAGTGACACATAGCATCAATTCTGAGTTAGCACAAGATGAGGCAGTACTTCATAAGAGGGTCAGGAAGGCACCAGCTTGGATGCAGGATTATGAGGTTGAAACAACAGATACTACATGTTCTAGTGTGGTTTATTCAGCAGCACATATTGAATTTTGTGCAAATATTGATCAAGAACAAGAGCCATTCTTGTATAAGTCTGCTAAGGACAAGCCTCAGTGGATTCAAGCTATGAAAGAAGAAATTACAGCCCTAGAACTCAATCACACTTGGGAGGTGGTTGATCTGCCAAAAGGACATATTCCCATAGGAAGTAAATGGGTGTATAAAATTAAAAGAAAGTCAGATGGCACAGTGGATAGATACAAAGCCAGATTAGTGGCAAAGGGATTCAATCAAGTTGAAGGAATAGACTACTTTGAGAGCTTCTCACCAGTTGCAAAAACAGTTTCAGTCAGGATAGTTCTGGCTTTGGCAGCAGCTTATTCATGGCCTCTTCAACAATTAGACATTAATAATGCATTTTTGCATGGATTTTTAGATGAAGACATATATATGAAACTGCCAGATGGTTATAAGGAGCATGAAAAGCCAAAGGTTTGCAGATTAAAGAGGTCACTTTATGGCTTAAAGCAAGCCTCCAGACAGTGGAATGTGGAGTTAACAAAGAAGCTTGTCACATATGGATTTAAACAGTCTTATCATGATTCCTGTTTATTTACATTTCATCATAAACAAATCTTTCTGATATTGGTTGTTTATGTAGATGATATCATGATTACTGGTTCCTCAGACAAGGAAATTCTCAATGTCAAAGCTTTCTTACATAAAGAGTTCACTATAAAGGATCTTGGACAAGCAAGGTTTTTCTTAGGCATTGAAATATCAAGGTCAGCTCAAGGGTTAATGTTAACTCAGAAGAAATATATCAAAGACATTCTGACAGATTTGAAAATGCAAGATTGCAAGTCAGCCTTGACTCCTCTTCCACATGATTGGGATGCTCACAATCAGAATACTTCAGTCCTGATAGATCCTTCTATCTATAGAAGGCTTGTAGGTCGATTGCTATACTTAAACTTTACAAGGCCTGATATTACTTTCAGTGTCCATTATTTAAGTCAATTTATGCAATCCCCTACTGAGGATCATTGGAGAGCAGCCACACATGTGGTCAGATATTTGAGAGGAACACAAACTCATGGCTTATTTTATCCAGCAACTCTAGCACCATTACAGATTACATCCTACTGTGATAGTGATTGGGCTAAATGTCCTATCACAAGGAAGTCAATAACTGGTTATTGTGTGTTGCTGGGAGATGCATTAGTGTCCTGGAAATCAAAGAAACAAGCCACTGTTGCACGATCTTCAGCAGAGGCAGAGTATAGGAGTGCAGCAGTGTTAGCTTGTGAGTTAAAATGGATGTCTTATGTTCAAAAGGATATGAGAGTGCCTGTCCAGTTACCAATACAATTGAATTGTGATAACAAAGCTGCAATTTCTATGGTGGAAAATCCAATTTTCCATGAAAGGACAAAGCATATAGAAATTGACTGCCATTATATTCGAGATTTATACAAGCAAGGATTCTTATATCCTCAGTATGTTCCTACTCGATTGCAGTTGGCTGATGGTCTTACTAAAGCGTTGCCTGCCTCTATGAGCCATCCTTTACTATCCAAGATGGGCTTTCAAGCAGCACCATCTTGAGGGGGGGTAAAAGCATGAAGAAATATGTGAAAGAAATATAAAATCGGTCGTGGATTTTATGTTGTCAGGCAAGGTACAATCAGCCGATGCAGAAGGTACAAGTGGTTGATGCATGAGCTTAATTGTGGTGTTGCATAAAGGGTTCGATCTCGGGTTGATAAGTGGGAACAACGACTCAGCTAAAGACACGTGTAGTAGCCGTTGGGAGCAGTTGAGATTTGGTAGTTAGCTGTTAGTTAGTTGTTAGTTATTAGGGTTAGTTAAAATCAGTTTATAACTGATTTAGGATTAATCGATTCAGCTAACTAGAGATCAATTCCTTATATATATGTGATCTACAACACATTGTAATCTCTATGGAATTATCTTCCACATTCAATTTCAAGAAATAAAGATCCGATTATCATTTTCCTTTATTCGATTTTCCAATAATTTTTCGATTGATTGATTTTGTTTTCTCGATTGTGCCTTCAATCTGAGACATGTGTATCGAAAAATGTTAAACAAATTAGTCTAAATTATCTTAAACGTAAAAATAAAATTATGTTACTGATATTCATAATTTATTTTTGAAAAAATGGTATGTGCCAAAATAATAAAGATAGTATAACTAATATTTTAGATAAATTATGAACCGGGCACATTATAAATAATTTTAGAAACTACTATATAAATTTATTAAAATAATTATTTGTATTTTAATTGTACGTCTCTCAAACAATACATGACCTTGATATTAAGAGGATGCGAGTGTCATGGATGTCCCTCTTTTTGTTTCACATTATCTCTAAAAAATCCTCATCATCATCTCATCTTATTCCTCTTTATTTACCTTCTCCTTCTCCATCTTCGTTTCTCTCTCTGTCTCTCTCCATGTTTGCATGCATGCTAGTATTGTGAATATACATTGAAATATATTCACAATATTAGTTTGTGCTCACATTTTGTTTCTATAAATTGAATGCCATTTGTTGTAAATTGATTCCTTTTCCTTTATTGCATGGCTTCAATAAAGATGAAAGGGGTCTTCAAGGGATTCAACAAAAAAATTACTCATATATTTGGTAATAATTACCCCCTAAATAACAATCGTATTATGTAGATTTTTATGTTTATATTTCTGTATTATTCCGGCCTCCCCATTTTTAGGCTTAGGTTGATGTATTTTTTTTTCATTTTGTTAATATTTTCTATATTTCTTTAATTAATTAACTCTATTTTCATTTATTATCCACCATTTTTATATGGGTACTTATGAATTCAATTGGTGTAGTACGAGAAGATGATGACGAAGAAGAGATGGAGATTGAGATCGGATGCCCGATGGATGTTCAACATGTTGGACATATTGGATGGGATGGTTCTACCGGCGATTCTGCTCCTAAATGGGTACATTATATTAGCGGATCATCATCGTCACATGTTGAAGTTTTGTTAAAAGGATAGATAGAAAATTATAAATAATCTAACCAATTGTTATGTACTTGTTACATAAATGATAATAATAAAGAATAATTTTGTATTCGAAATCTCGTGTCAAATATATACCAACAGACTATATAATATTTGGTACATAATCAAAATGAATTTACCACTTTAAATAATGAAATTATATAGTCTGATCTGTTTCTGATATTATTCTGTGATGAAAATGTAGATGGATGACATGAAAACGGGGCCCCAATTCGCATCGTCCTCCATTGGTCGGGATTCCGCACGTGTTTCTGCTTGGTCTCCAGGTCCGTTATTAACTTATTATCACAAACTACTTGCATATATAATTTATATTTTGCATATGATTGTCGATCACAAATTCAAATTTCGTAACTCTCTTAGTCACATCTTCTAATTTTTATAAGCAAATATTACAGATTTTAACCAGACATAGCCAGACATTAAATGTAATTTCTATATTTTTCTGGGACAAAATTAATAATATGGATTGTAGGTATATGTTTCCTATGAAATACCCATTTTATGAAATAATTCAGTATATAAATTCTTCTGAAATGGCCAAATTAAAATCATTATTAGTATGATTATGGCATGACACAAAGATATATTACGTTGTGATGAAATATTCACATTTTTAAAAATAATTGGTATATAAATGCTTCTCGATCAAATAGCTAAATTAAAATCATTATTGTTATAAGTAGATGCAAGACACATGTTATTCATATATATGTCTTGTTTCACTATGTAATCTATAAAATTCATAATTGTATAGTGCATCTATATATTAGTGAGAAACATGTCAATTATATACATATTTATATAAATAGGAAATAGTAATTTTAATTGACATCAATCTTTTATTTGGATAAATTGGTGTATAGGTAATACTGAAATAACCAAATTTAATTCACTATTGTTATCTACACTCACAATTCATGTAATGACTAAGTACACCTGATATCATCAAATCACACAAATCAAAAATTATAAAAACTAATGGGTATACCTGCAAAGATTGCGTAACAAAAAAAAAAATCAATTCATGGAATTAGAATTTGCGCATAATAAAAATAAACTTAACAAAGCTATAAAGACAAGTTTAGAGGCTATTTTGAAATTTTTGACATGTAAATTGGTACCTCAAAAAATAAATTGGAGGGACTTAAAAATTTAGAAAAAATTCGAATAAATCTTGCACAACAAAACATCGAACTTTTTTTATGCTTTAAGATATTCAAAATATTGATAACACCAAAACCGAAAAATAGTGGGAGGCAACTTGGAATTTAGAAAAGAAGCAGAAAGAAATGAAGGATGAGAAATTATCATAAATGACACAATTAATTCAAACAATCAACACATGTTAATTATAAGGAAAGTAAAATAATCGGTAGGAGAAGAATTAGGGAGCATTGATTTTATTTCCTTGCATGCTTGATTCAATAGATGACAAAATACCCTTTTATTATGTAAACCGTTGAATCATATTTCTCCTCAAAATCAATCCAATGGTGGAATCAATAATTTAAGATGATGATTACTTCAAGATTTTTTTAAACTGGCAAGACAAACTTATGTTGGAGTGTAAATGATTAAGTATGCCTTGTATAAATTTTGCTAACTATAGTTATCACATTATTGTAAAATAGTTATAATACAATCATACATTATTGATGCAACTGATTTTTGTTGTTGCGTTGGTTTGGATGAACAACGATAGACGAATGCGCATCCGTGAATGAGGATGCAGCGGGGCAGAAAAAGCATAGACGGAAGAAGGTGAAGAAGTCGACCTCGTGTACTACCTCCCCGAGGGGTGATGACACTGCTTCTGCAAAGAAATCACTGAGGGCCAAAACGAAAAAGATCAAAGCTAAACTAGCAAATGAATTATAGATCGAGTTGGCCTCATCATGATCAAGTATCACATATTCAATTTGCAGAAGTGCATTATATTACTCGCTGCGGATTTATTATGTACCTCCTATTTCTGATGCTTTTTTGATGAGCTGAGGAAGTTTAGGAGTGCTGAGTTTCAAGATTTTGTAGAATTGACATGATTTTGGATTGTACAGTAATTTGTGTTAAGGTAAATAGAAAGGGCAATTTAGTCCATGATGATGATAAAGGGAAGATGATACAAATTCATGTGGTCAACCAAAATGTTCAATTTGACACATCGCGTTTTAAATAACACAGCCTTTCTATGTTTCTTAGCTTGTACTCTTCTCTTTGTTTTTTTGTTTGTAATAACTCTTCATTTTGTCTATGAATGAAATCAATTATCTAGCATTATTGGATGTATATTCCTTTATAACTCTTCTCTTATATATATGTGTAATTCTCTTATATATATGTGTAACTCCTCTCGAAGCATATATATACTCGGGATAGGTGGAGGATGAAGAATACTTTGAAAGTAAATTTTTAATAATTAAAAAATAATGCTATCGAAATGCATTTCAAATAATTGTAGTAAAACTTGTATTGGAGTGTGGACTACTTAGGACAATCATATTCAAGTATAACAAACTTTACTGATCTTACGGGACACACATAACTTTAATTTAAATACTGTATAAGTGTCATATTGTTTGTGTCACTTCATATTCTAACATTTAGTGCGTTCTTCATCAAATACTATATGACATAATTTAAAATCGATATATTTCAAAATTTAACCCATTAAATGAAAATTTGGAAGATGTTATAGTTCATGTTATGCTACTTAGAACGAGGTATATAATTTATGGAATTTAATAGTCTCACTTGTAACTAGATTACTACTCTCCTAGTCCCTTAATCTAAAAATTATTTTCTCAAAATAAAAAAAATTATTCTTCAGTTCTCTTTCTATCAAATTTAGTAATAAAAAATAAAGAAATATATTTTTTATGGAGTAGTTTTAATTAACATTGTACGTCTAGCCAAAGGAGTTCAATCTTTAGGAAACAAATAAATGAGTTACTAGGGATAATCATCAAGTGACATGTGGTGTTGAGGATCTCTCGTTTATCGGTCAATACTATCATTTATTGGGCGAGGATGTAGTTTACCTGCGTGACATAGTTTACACGTTATTACGTTATCCTATTATATATTCACCAAGACGCAATGATCGAGTGACATGTAGCCTTTGAGGATCTCTCGTTACAAAAGAGAATCAAATATATGGCAGGCAAGTGAAGACTATGACCCAGACATTTGCGTTCAACTTGCGAAAAAAGCGCAACGTCGCTAATTCACCAAACAACAATTTTGAAATTGATGGAAACAAAACAATTCCATATATGAACAGCTCTTTCCCCTCCTTATTTCTATATATCATAATATTTAGTTATTAACCTAAGTTTTCTGACTAGGGAAATACACAATTTTCCTCCTCACCTCGTCGTCCTCGTCGTCGTTTTGTGGCTACTTAAGGTTTTTTGGCTTCTAACAATTCTTGAATTTTCCATATAACAAGAAAAGGAAGAAGAGTTGATATGGGTTATGCTCCATTTCAGCTTTTGGAGCTTAATATTATATCAGCACAAGATTTGGCTCCTGTTTGCAAGAAACTAAAAACATATGCAGTCACATGGATGTCTCCGGACCGTAAACTGCGTACCCAAATCGACCAACATGGCCAAATCGACCCGACATGGAACGATAAGTTTGTTTTTCGTGTTGATGACGAGTTCCTGAATTCTGAGACATCGGCTTTGAATATTGATATATATGCATTGGGGTGGTTAAAAGATATCAATGTGGGATCTGTTCGGGTTTTGGTAAGCAATCTAATTCCTCAAGAGGTTCGGGCAAAGGGGACGTGCAGCAAGAGGTTCGTCGCCCTGCAAATCAGGCGTCGCTCTGGACGCCCTCAGGGGATATTAAACATGGGTGTTACGTTGTTGGATAACACAATGAGGACAATGCCTCTTTACATACAGCTTTGTGGTTCATCCCTCGGCTTTCAGAATCTAACCGACGTGAAAATGTATAAGCATCATGCTAATAGGAGAGGCTCGGAGGAGCAAGTGGGTGATAATGAGGAAGAAAATGAAGTGAAGAAGATCCAACTGAGACGTACGAACAGTGACCGGACAGATTTATCTACAAAAGATAAGCAAAAACAAGCTGGGTCAGGAGTGGTGGGTGCAGGGGGCGATGATGGTGGGGGTGGTTCGGTTTGCAATGGCGCTTCAATAGTGAACGGTTCAATTTACAACGGGTCATACGTGAATGGAGGGTCGATGGTGAATGGGTCGGAAATATGTGCATCGGACATTGGACCATCCCCGTCAGTGGTGGCCGCGGCCGTGGCACGGGGGTTAATATTGACACCACTAAACGTTCCGAGGGCTCCAGGGAGTTCAATAATAGGAGATTGGAAAACAGAGGAGTCTGAAATGGAAGGGCTACACTCAAAGATAGATAGGTGGAGAAAAGAGCCAACACCATTACGTGCATATTTCAACAATAATAATGATTTTGGTAATATGAATAATCAAAGGAGATGGCAAACTCCAAAACATAACAGGAGGCATACTGATGGTGGTGATCCAGTTGGACCATTTACTTGCTTTTTTAAAGCATTTGGATGTGAATTTACAATTGCATGTGGGGGAAATCCTGAAAGAAGACTTAAATCTAAAAGGCAGAAAAGAGTATGTGATTCAGAATTAGCTGGTTCTTCATTTTTATCATAGTTTATTTTTCTTTTTGTTAACCCCCCCTCCCCCCTCCAATTTGTTACTCCCTCCATTTCTTTTACGATAGATTTTACGACTTTCAAGACATACTTTTAATTATAAATTACACTTTGTATATATATTATAGAAAATTATAAAAGAAACAAGATTTTGAAAGTATTTGAAGAAACAAATTCAATAATATTAATTTTATATTTTTATGATAAATCAATAAAGAATTATTTTTGATTAATATTCAACACGTACTCCCAAAATGCCTATTAAAAAGAAATGGAGGGAGCACATATTTACTTATCGAAAAGTACGAAAAACAGTGTACTTGTGAAAAGAAGCTCTTTATTGAAATGTACACGTTATATTTTATCCATCGCAGAATTTAAATACCATTGCTTAGACAACACATACGAAAAAAAAGTTGTTTGAAAACCACTTAAATGACATTTATTTGTGAAGTGCTATCTAAACAACACATAGTGCTCAATAAAAGCACCATCCAGTAAAGCGCCGTCTAATCGACTACCCCATCTCAAATTCATCACGATATAATTGTTTGCAAGATGCATGCAAAACAAGTACCTATTCATCTTTAAAAGATCGAAAAATTTAACGTATGAAAGAAGCCAATAAAGAGCTCATTCTTATAGGAAGTAAGAACTCAGTTAAACCTTTCTAATTAAATGAATAAGATCCTGAATACGAAGTTTATCAACGTCAATACTGATAAATAAGATTACAAAAAATAGGCTTCTAATAATTGACAAAATTAGTGGAATATATATCTAAACCAGTGACAGTAAATAATTATTTCGATTTTTTTACCAACAGTTTCTATCTTGATGGAATATAATCTGTAACACCGTGCCTGTCTAGTGTTACTGATTTTGGTGGAGTGATCTGCAAACTATTATATCGATCCATCCCACATGCACACGACAAGTAACTATTGCTAATTCGCTTAAAAAATTAATAAATTATCGAAATGATCCTCGAAAGTGGGTCCAGGTTGCCTTTTGGTCTTCAAAAGTATAAAAGTTGTAACTGAATCCTCAATATTAACTAATGGTTGCAGATTGATCCAAAATTTAATGAAGACGTTGACTAACGCCCCAATAGCGATTGTAGTCGACTCCTAAGCTTATTCTATTATTACCATTATAACTTATCAACAACGTGCAACTCACGAGGTGAGTGGACCATTAACATTTAATAACGTCGTTAATATTGGACCAATCTGCAACCGTTGGCCAATATCGTGGACTGATTTACAACTTTTGTATTTTTAAGGACCAAAATGCAATCTGAATCCAATTTCAAGGACCATTTCAACAATTTACTCCTTAAAAAATTAATAAATAAACATGGAAGAGTATTAAACCCATAAATATTATTGACTATATACAAGAAGCCTTAATTTGCCTGTAAAAATAGTGGTGTTTATTACAAATTGATATTTGCTAAGAAACTAAGACATAAATTGCATAAATTATGCCGGGAATGTATCCTAATAGTGTCAGCAACAAGCAAATCCAGAATTCCACCTGCACCAAATTTAGACGATCAAAATTTAGAGTCAAAATTTAGTTAGAATAAGTGATTAATGATAAATATTCCTGAAAATGAAAATGAGTTGAAGATAATACTAATAAATTAGTTACCCCACAACCATAACGAAGAAAAACACCCACAGGTGGGAGGAGAATTGCAAGAACAACTTCCAACAACGTTTGTGAACCCATTTATTTCACATTATTGTTTCCAAATAATAATATTTATTATTACTAATAATAAATTATTGATAATGATAATAGTAGTAATCATACACCTTTAAATGTTTTGAAGAAGTATGTTTAATATATTTAGAAGGAAAGTGGCAAATTCTAAATCCTTGCATTTATATAATGGTTTATTACATATATAATTTATAAGCATTCATGCATGCAACAATTGTTTCCAAATCTGGAGTGTCCATAAAATCACCACGTGGAACCAGCTGCCTACGTGGCTTCGTGCAATACTTTACGTGGCAACAAGTTCATTCAATAGTCAACTATTGCTAATATCTAGTACTAGTAACATTCTAGTTATTGTTCTCATGCATCATACCTAAAACATTTTTAAATATTAGAAAATAAAGTAAATTTTAGATTATAGCATTTTGAATGATTTTTGCTAATACCATGTTCTTTATGTATACTCAAGTATTACATATTTTGATTTAAACATAAATATTAATTAACGTTTAATCATTAATATGTCAAATTTATTAATAAAATTAGAGTTATTCATCTATTTAGTTTCAAATAGTGGGACGACATTACACTTTAGTCTCAAATAATTACAATGTTACAAATTAGTTCATGAAAGTGACACAAGTGATGCATTATAGACATCTAACAAATGTCATTGTATAATCCGTAAAAATGTAGTAACTAATATACAACAATGATCATTTTCAAGAACTATATATCAAATTTGAGCCACTTTTAAAACAACCTGGAACAATTGAATTGTATGGAACCAAACACAATTTTAAATTTGTGCCTATTTGTGACCAAATCGATAATTATTTAACAAAATTATAACCTTATTAATCAAATCAACCCCGGTCAAACCTTCTTTAGCAAGTGGGGTCGGCAGATGTTGAAAAATGTCCCTCTAGACCATCTTTTTTACTTTGAACAAAAAGAAATCAAATTTAGTCAACTAAATAATCAAATTTAAAACAAGTCATGAAAAGAACAATCCACCACTGATTATGAATATGTTGTTGTCAATGCCCAAAAGTAAAGCACAAAATGTGGAGTTTTCGTCAACATAACCTACTTGTCTTCATATTATTAACTCTAGGGCTGTTATTTTTCTCTCCATAATTTTCACTTCACCATCTCATCAATCATCATCTTTTTTCATGTCTCAAGATTTCACTATTAATAATAATCTTGACTATCACCAAACAACAAACAATATGAATCACAATATTATTCATGGTCATGTTGCCAATGAAACTAGCTTTCCATACAATTCTTCAACTCATCATAATAATATGCCAATTCTTGATTCTTCATATTTGAGCTTTCTTGAGTGTTTACATGGATCATCAACATATAGTAATAATAATTATAATAATAATAATAATAATAATAATACATTTGTTAAGGAAGAGAAAAAGGAATTATTAGTAGTTGAAGAAGCTAAAGAAATTGTGCTAGATAGTAGTAATGAAATTACTACAAGCATGATGAGCCCTCCAAATTGCTCAATCTCTTATTTATCTCATGAGGCTTTGGTTGATGGCGAAGATGAAGATTTAAGCAAGAAAATGAAGAAAGAAAAGCAAGGGGAAGAATTTGCTAATGATCAAGGGGGAGCAAACCCTTCAAAAGAGTGAGTTTTCTTGATTTTATTTATTTTTTCTCCATTTTCAAATCATAATAAATCGATCAATACAAAATAATGTTTGAACCATCGATCTTTACATCCGAACTATCCAAACACTACATACACTTCAATAATAAACTCTTCCTAAGATGATGAATTGAATCGCCTAGCTAGTGTTTTTTCTTTTTTATATTTAATATGTCAATAATACTCAAAGTCCTCCTCTAAAATGAAACTGCTAGATCGTTCGATTATTTCACTTGCCTGAGAATAAATGCATATCTTGAAACAGGAGGAACAAGCAAAAGAAGAAAGGAGAGATGAAGAAACAAAAGGAGGAACGATATGCTTTCATGACAAAGAGTGAGGTTGATCATCTAGACGATGGATATAGATGGAGAAAATATGGACAAAAAGCTGTTAAAAACAGCTCCTACCCAAGGTAAAACTACTCTTTATTATTAGCTTTTAGTAGATTGGATGAAATAATATAACGCAACTATAATATATGAGTGATCAAATTAAAACATTGATGGATTTGTTGATAACATTAAGCATTGGCCATTGAAGAATCATTTTAGTTTGACTGGTATGAACTAGTTTTAACAAAAATCCAGGAGATGTCAACAATAACGTCCACTTTGACTGTTTTTTTTTGTCACACATGCATCTCCTATTATTATTTTAAAAAATGATAAATATGCTTAATATTTGTATATAAATATTAAAATCTAATAGTTTTACCTTAATTTAATGTTAATATATATGCTAGTAAGTTAGTCCAAAATCTAATAGTATTTGTATATCAGTTTGTTAATTTAGTTATCCGAAATATAAGTCACTCATCAAAATGGCAGTGAGCTAGCATATAATGAAATAGTAACTAAATAACTATGTATTTATATCGTCGTCTTTTAAGGAGTTATTATCGGTGTACAACCCAAAAATGTCTGGTGAAGAAACGAGTAGAGAGGTCACTTCAAGACCCTACAATTGTGATGACAACATACGAGGGGAAGCACAACCACCATCCTCAAGGCAACATCAGAGGAAACATCGCCGCCATCTTACCTCCTTACAACATGCCACCACCAGAGTCGATGACTGGTGGCAGTTCTCAAGAGGCGATTTTTCATCGGATACTAACGCATCATAGTTATAATAACAACTATACTGCCTACTCAACAAGTAACAACGATGCTACTGGTTACGCTTATGATCAACAAATATGAAGAGCCCCAGTCAAGCAGAAGCTTTTGATTCCTGAATATCATGGGCTCATATCAGATAATATATCAGTAGGTTTGTGTAATTTATTTATACGTATGCACGCATGAAGGACTGAAAATTGCATTACAACTTCTTCTTTTGATAAATTGCAATTGCAGCTTTTGTAAACAATAGTAACTCATAAATATGTACAATTATGAAGCTTGTGGAACTTCGGGTAAGGAACTCATCACATTAAACTAATGAACATAGTGAGCCCTAGAATATTGCCTCATTGAGGCTGTTGTCGTACAACAAGCGAAAGAAAGAACAAAGAAGGGAATACATTTTCATTTATATGAACACAGAATCGCCTATAGATATTAGGCTCGATCAGTAGACTACAGATAATAAAAGATGATTCTTGAGAAATGAGACCTCTAAACCTTGAAAATAAAGGCAATTACACAAACATATTCTGTTACACGGATTGAAGAAAATAGAGATTTTATATTTTAGCTGCGTTTCTATGATATATCAAGATTTATACCTGCTTCCAGTGCAACAGGTATATAACTTGACAGTAACTAGTAGCATGATTGCCCTGTTCTCAAAATGAGTGATCCTTTGTGCAGTTGAAACACAGTGCATTGAGATTGCAAAACATTTTCCATTTTCCACGTCTTCTCACCTTTAGTTTTACAATCACTTGTTTACGTTCGTTTTGTCAAAGGTTAGGCTGCAAGTATCCATTCAAAAGGTATCTTGTTGCTCTTCAATAAAACTACATCTCCTCATGTTTGATCTGCTTTTGACGAAGCTTTTAATTTTTCAAGCTGCTTCCGCAAATAGGCTTGCTTCAGTTTCTCCCGACGAGCTGCCACCTGCTCTTGGCGCCGCAGTTTGAGCTCTGAAGCTTTTTCCCTTGCCTGACTTGCTTCTTCATGAACTTCCCTGAAAGCCATAGAGTAAAGATGAGATGACTGTCCAGTGTATGACACTAACATATGGTAAAAGAGAAAATATCTCAGAGGAATCAATCAATATACAAGAACAAACAATGTGTGATTGTTGTCAGAATTCTGAAGGTCAGAGCAGATTTTATTTTGTATGTTAATCACAGGAACAGACTTTAACAACCCAATATTGATTCTGAATCCATTGAAACTGAAACGAGAAGGATAAACATTTTCTTCCAAACCCATTCATAAAGTCTATGTGCTTAAATAGATGAGAGTATGGGAACGATCAGCTTTCTACCTACAGATTTTAAGTCGCCCTGTGTTAGTAATACAAGCAAGAAGGGGAAGGGATGAAAAGCAAACCAGAGAGGAAGTATGGCTTATGTGGATAACGGGTATATATTACCTTATTACCATTATTTAACTGGTTTTGCATGATAGATATTAAGCTTTCATAATTCTTCCAATAAAGGTGTCATCAACTAAAAGATTTAGCAACTTACTTTACAAGACGCTTGTGCTCATCGATGGAGCCGGACATTCCACTAAGCACTGAAGCTTTTGTGTTGG
This sequence comes from Echium plantagineum, assembly GCA_003412495.2. NCBI lineage: Eukaryota > Viridiplantae > Streptophyta > Magnoliopsida > Boraginales > Boraginaceae > Echium > Echium plantagineum. The sequence goes on along the minus strand of CM016566.1, from coordinate 3,206,957 downwards.
GCAGCAATGAACCATCTTCCTCGCCATCCTCATCTTGCGGTTTAGCATTTGATGTGTCATGCCCTTGTGTTTGTTGTGTTTCCTCCATCTCAACACCTTTCCGGAAGAAATCAACACAATACTTCTCACTATCTTCCTCATCTGAAATTTCTCCTCTCATCAGCTTCTGGTATAACTCTGCCTTCTTTTCTAATGCAGCGTAACTTGCTGCCCCATCCTTAACAGCTTTCAACTCAAGTTTGTCCCTGATGTAACAAGATATGTCTTAAGCCCACGCCTCACGGTTTTGACAGATAAAAAAGTTAAAGCTAAAACAAATAACATTATATTGTGGAAGGCATTGGAGCACAATGGCTGAAATAAGCTTTCTGTAGGCCTGTATCCTCATCTAATACCATCTGACCACTCAGCATGTATGACAAATAAAGTTAATGCTCCATAATTGAAACATAATAAACCAGAATCAAAGCATATCTTATAGCAAAAGGTGAGACATTTTTTATATTAAGCCCGTTCGTGATCAATTTCCCACTCATGACACCGTTTTCTACAGAAAATACCGTTTATACGTTTTTCAACACCTAAACTGCCCCAAATTTTCTCAACTCAAACCCTTGCATTAACCTTTCATGTAAGTCTACTCCACATTCCTCAACGAACCTTCATTACTAGCAGTTAGGACAATACTCATGAATCACGCAAGGTATGTAACCACCTTAATGTGAATTCAGCAACCTTTCAAAACTCAATCTAAATATAAGAAACTAAAGATTCGATAATCATTGACATTGCAATATTTCATTTTAGAAGCCCTAACCACTAGCAATTGTTTTGCTAACACATTAAATAATTACTCCCAATTCTACAAATCACCCAATATCAACACTTGCAAACGGATCATCACCAAACCATCCATTTGTCACAACCATCACTAAATGCATACACATACAATCATAGCTAATACTACCTCCAGCCAACAAACGATAGTCTAGTTTGATTTTCAATTGTCAAATTAACAAACTTCGCCAACATAGTTGTCACATGTAACATTGATTGGAATCAAAACTATCTAAACTTTTAATATATGAAACCCCCAGTATCATACAACATAACTAAAATGTAATTAATGATCGAAGCTTGACACATGTAAACGAAGACTACAACTAAATTAAATTGGGCATAGTACATGATCATTTCGATTCAAATTATAGTTATGTGCGTCAACTAAAGCTACAAACTTTCGTTAACTTCGACAATTCAAATCAAACTAGGACAATCATTTTTTACACGACATAATAATTAATCACTTACTTTGCAGCACGAAGGGCGACACCGGAATTGGTTGCGGAGAAAGGATCGTGTGAGGAGGCTTTCTGCTTAGCACGGTGGACCTGCAGGCGGTGAGCATAGTTGTTATCGGTGGTGGTGAGAAGCGGCTCTTTCGGGAGGCGTTTGGCTTCTTCTTGAGATTTGTAAAGCTGTGCGTTGAGCTCTAGGATTGAGGAAGGGCCTACCCCCTCAATTGATTTGTGCTTTTTCGGCATTATTGTTGACTCCGTTAGCCATCCTAGCGACTCCACCCGCTTCCGAACCTGCGGTGGAGCCTGAGGTGGTGGTGGTGGTGGCGCCGCCTTCCTGTTTCCGCCTGCTTCTCCCATTTTCTGTTAATCGGTTTGTATTGTCGAATTAGTGTCTACTTGGTCGACAAAACCCGACTTGTATTCGGTGTTTTTCAATAAATTGGCTTTCAGTAATTAGGTGAATTTGATAAACTATTAGAGGGAGTATTGGTCTGATATCGTTAAAATTGATTGTTTATATCTTCGGTTTTTGAAATGTCGAATTTAAAAAAGAGTACAACTGTACAAGCAATGATACTCGTGTAGCATGAACTTCTTAAACTGAAATGGATGTTTGAGCGTCATATTTAGGTTCGATAAAATTTGAATTGAAGGTTCGGTTCGTTTAAAATTACATACATTTATATTACAAATCAATTTTCTTCTTATTTTATAAAGAAATTTGATTTTTTATTCACACTTCGAACGAAACCTAAAACCTTCGAATTTTAGATCCGAATAGAACTACGGATTATTGGTTTGTTTGGACTCCAACCGAATTGAACTTTCCATTATCGAACCCTGATAAAGTTGGTGTATATATAGTCTATCGAGTCCGATAACAACCCGATTATTTCTAGAGGCCCGCCTAATGCAAATTGGTCCATTAACCTAAGCACCAAAGGCATTTGTGGAGGAAGAGAGAAGAAGAGTCGATTAGGTATGGCAGGAACAAACGAGGAAGAATTCTACCTGCGGTACTACGTGGGACACAAGGGCAAATTCGGACATGAATTTTTGGAGTTCGAATTCCGACCAGATGGGAAGCTCCGTTACGCCAACAACTCCAACTACAAGAACGACACCATGATTCGTAAGGAGGTCTTCCTCTCCCCCTCCGTCATCAACGAGTGCCGCCGCATCGTCTCCGATAGCGAGGTTTTTTTTTTATATCTTATTACGAAAGATTGTCTAGTTTTGACTTTTGATAACTTCCTCAACTCGAATATTTTTTATATATGTTATAGGGAGTATACTTCAATGTATAAGGATGTAGGCAATTTTTTAATAGATATGTTACTTAATTCAATTTAAAGTTGCATAAGTCAATTAAGACCATATATAGTTAGTTTTGGCCATTGGAAATAGCCAATTGAATGATCTTTGAGGGATTGAGGTAGAACTTCGTATTTGACAGCTGACATTTTTGCATATGAAGTTGTTTTGCTGCCGCAATAGTGAAAAAAAATCTAAGCTTTAATGTAATTTGTTGTTTGATTTGGAGTGGGTTGTTTTGTGCTCGCAACTCGTAAAGGTGAACGTAATCGAAGCTAAATATAGTATGTTGTTTTGATTTGGAATTTCTGTATCTTTGTGCTTTTGCAATGCCTAAAATTGAAAATATTGAAGCTTGTTATGTAATATGTTCATTCATGTGGAATGGGTTGTTTATGTGCTCCTCTTATACTAGCCGACTTGATAGGCGACCTTCTCCGTTTGTACTTGGATGCCAATGGGATATATTGCAAAGAGATTTTTAATGTTTCCAAAGTTCTAAGAAAGCACTTTTTTCCCTGAGATAGTTCTTTAAGTCAGTGTCACTGTTATTCATCTTGTTTAAGGTAAATCAAAATGGCTCGTCGCAACCTACACTTCTCATTTATTATAAGTAGTTAAGTAGTGAACAATATTTGTACTTCATCTTGGGGCAATTTGGTAACATCCTCATCCTCCCTGCCTACGGGTGAGGTCTCGTTCTCCCCCCCAAACTTAGCCCGGATACTCTTTAACTGCATGGAGGCATGTTATTGTTGTTTATAAGATTACGGATTAAATACGTTGATATAAGTGATGAGTTGAGATTCCAAGCAGGTCATTCGGCAGCTCACTGGTATTTGGCTAGAATTTCATTTTTTATGGTTGAGGATGATGGGCTTTGTATATGTGTTGTAAAGTTGTGATGTCTCCAAATGCGCAGATATTGAAGGAAGATGATAACAACTGGCCAGAACCAGACCGCGTTGGAAGGCAAGAGCTGGAAATTGTGATGGGCAATGAGCATATCTCATTCACCACATCTAAAATTGGGTCGCTTATGGATGTTCAAACCAGTAAAGATCCTGAAGGCCTTCGCATCTTCTACTATCTTGTTCAGGTAGACACAAGCTCATTTTTGCTTTTCACTGCTGCCTTCCTCAACTGAGATGCTTGCGTGTCTTTTTGTTTACTCTTTGAGGTTATTTACTTTTCATATATAATCAAGCAATTCTCAAAGAGTACTATGATGTTTCTGGTTAGTTGGTTAGTTGGTTACTTGTGTAGTTGTGTTATGAATGCCAAGATGGAGACGCTTCATTATCAGTATAATCTAAGGCAAAGGTTCTTGGAATTTAATTTGATAATTGTTGCAAGCTGCAACTAAGATTTTGTTTTCATTTGCAGGATTTGAAGTGTTTCGTCTTCTCACTGATTTCACTCCACTTCAAGATCAAACCTATCTAAGGATTTGTGTTGGTCCTACTACGACATCTCATATCCCTGGTCGAAGTTTGTTATGGTGTATTTTCTAATCTGGCAATGACAACCATGTGCTAAAAACGGCTTAATCTAGTTGGTAACAATTGAACGTTTGAAGTCTTGAGATTTTATTAACAGATGTTACATGTTTGGGTAAACAATCTTGATTCTCCCTCGTTGTACTGTATTTCAATTTTCACACTGTGCTTCCAAGAAGGGAACCACTGGTTAGTATTGGAAACAAGTCCAGCTAAGCTTTGCTTTGAGATACTTGAATTGGCTCGTCGTTTGATTATGAACCGAGCAAACAAGTTGCCTATTGTGAGTTGGGAAATATTGGGTAAATGCAACTTCAATAATCTGGCACACTAAACATTAATATATGAGTTGGGTTTGAATTTTGGTGAATCTATGTGAAGACAAAAATTTAAAGTTACCTATGTTAAAGATCAATTGAGGTTAGGATGTTTGAGTACTTCATTTTTTGTCTAAGCAAAATGTAAGTAAAAATATTGTATAGCTCATTACACACTAATTTGGAGGTGAAAGAAAGCAAAAACAATTTACATAAATCAGCGTTAATAATTTAAACTTAGTTAAACTAATTGAATAGAAAAAACATAAAATCACAAATTAAAAGTCAACGAATCCAGGTTCACTATAATCGAAACGGAGAAGTAGAGGCTTCAAAGATCCACATGAAAATATAGGTAGGATCAGTTGAGAAATATCATAACTCATAAGATCTAACAAGACATGTCTGCACACATGATTCTTGCAATTTAATCCCAAGGAAAATCAGACATGTAGTAGAAACTTAACTATAAAATCCCATGGAACTACAATTGCAAAGGATTACATGTCTGCAATTTACCCAACAATAGCATTATAGCAACAAAACTTTTCTCCGATATGGTTCAGGCGCTTTCAGCATCTGGACAAACAAACCTCACTTCATGTAGAACTAAAACTTACATAGATTCTCAATCAAATGCTTTCTCCCAATCATCAACCACATCAGGACTCTCATCATTCTTCACATCTTTTTGAAGACTAGAACCACTTGATCCCAGTTCACTCCCGACCAGTGCAACTCCAGGTGCTTTTTCAAGGTAGACAGAGTTCCCAGATGCAGATGTGGAGCTTGATGTAGTTTCACGATCCAATACGTTCCACTGGTTCGTTGAGGTAACAGGAACTTCCTTCCCCTTCCAAACTGATGGTTCCACATCTAACTCGTTACCAATCCATTCTGCAGAATTCCATGGACTATCCCCTCCCCATTCAGCCTCTGAGGCTACTCCTTTCTTCCATGGATTCACTTTATGTGCTTCTACTGCACCCCCATCTTTTAATACTCCACTAGCACCCCAAGGGTTTCCACCTGTAGATGATACCATTGAACCAGTGTTGGGAAGGACAGAGGCACCATAGTAGATAGATCCTTGGTCTAGTCTCCTCATAGCAGTTGCTGCACGGGCAGGATCACTAAAGACGGTTAGTGCATTCTTGTCATTCAACCAAACAAGTTCACATTCACCACCAAAGCGTAGCACTAAAGCACTTATATTTGCATCTCTTGGCAAATCAAACAAAGTTACAACAAGCCTAGGATCCATGTCCACAAGAGGATCATATGTTGGAGGTTGAACCATATTACTAGATGAGCCAACTTTAACACCAAGCACACGGGAAGGAGCCTTAGATTTCGGCGTGACATGTACGATAACAAATCTTTTCGGCTCCCAACCAGCATTGTTGACTGAAAGCTTCCACCTTTCAGCAATAAACCTCACAGCATCTCTCTTTTCCTTCAACATTGGGCAGAAGACATGGGCCTTAAGAGCAGTGGCTCCACCCCTACCCCTGCCGAGGACCAAATACTTGCACCTTTCCTCCACTGACAACACCCATTTTGGGTCACGTCGCAGGAGGTCAGAAAGAACCTCTGAGACAAAAACATTCTCACCAAAATGAAGTTCAGCCAAGTTTGGGGTTGAAATTCCAAATGCATCAGCGAGAGTCTTTTTGCGCTCAACATTTGCACATACATCATCACATATAAGTTTCCTCTGACCAAGCGGGACCTTCTTTCCATTTGCTTCTACAGGTTGGAGGGCAACGGGTAACTTTTGGACCACTAAAGCTTCGAACGTCGTATCAATATTGTGACTGCTACTACACCCAGCACCACACGGGACAGCAGCACTTATTCTTCCACATGAACATGTGATAGTGACCGAAAACTCGCATCTTGCAACAGGGCATGGCATTCCAGGATGACAAAGAGCAGCACATGTATGCCTACATTCTCTCCTTGGTGCACCACATATCTGTCCACATGAAGCATTTCCTTCTCTACTTGACCCAACAGAAGTATCACAAGGCGAAGGATGACAAATTCTGGCACAAGCATGCAAACCACATTGTCTTAGTTTCCCGCAAAGCTTGTTACATTTTATGTCTTTTGAACCACAAGGTATGTTCCTGAGGACCACGTGTCCACCAATGCATTCTTTTGCTATGGGGACTGTGCAAGGTGGGCAATCTCCAAAGTGACAGCTGTGAGAAGGAAGATGACCACAAGGTTGGGGAACCGAGCAAGGCAACTGACATGAAGGAGGAGGTGTGCCACATGGAAGTGGTGGAGGGATTGATGTTTTCCCACAAGCACAGGTCAGATCAGTAAAACTTGTTTCGAGGCATGGAGGGCAGTGACCACTGTGACAATACAACTCACAGAAATGATTCCCACACCTTAACTTCTTGTCGCAGGGCATTGAACAAAAATGAGGATCAGAATCGCCTGAAAACTGATTTTTGGGATTAGAAAGGGGGCAGCAACGCTCACTGCATCGATGTCTCCCACAGCTTTTCTTCTGACCACAAGGTCTATCACAAGTGAACTTCCCATTTTCTTCCACTGTTTTGAAACACTCGACAGTTCTAGAAGTAGCGCCACACAAGCACTTTTGAGTAACAAGAACATGACAAGGAGCACAATCCCCCGAATGGCATACTTCTTGACAGGAATGCACTTTGCAAGGAAGACTCTTATTGCAGATTTCTGAGCATGTCGGAATTGGATCGAGGCAGTTTTGTCTCACTTCCTTTAAACTTGTTTTACCACAACAACAAGTTGTAATCTTGTTTGGAAGCAAAGCACAATCTCCGCAAGGGCCTGGATGACAAGTATCATGACATTTATGGTTTTCACAACTCAGATCTTTCTCGCATACTGAATTACATGAAAATACACCAGCTTCTATCCTGACTTCTCCTTTGACTGCCATGTCCCCACAAAGAATAACCTCAGTTTTCTTCTTGCAAAAACAAGAAGCATCCACCGAAACATGACAAGGGTTACAAGGACTAACATGACAAGTCTCCTGGCATCGGTGGCGCAAACAATCAAGAAGTTTACCACACTCTCCTCCACAAGTAACTAAGAGCTTACGATCAGAACATCTCGTATTAATTGTCTTCTTCCCACATGGACACTTTTTAGGAGGAGCGAAAGCCTTACAAGGAGGACAAGGACCAGGATGACACTGCAGAACACAAACATGAGGGCAAAGATCCTCATTGTTAATACCAGGCTGCCCAGGAGTCTTCTCAAGAGGCTTTCCACAAGGTTCTCCGCAAGAATGAGGTGTCAAATACAAGTCAAAAGAAGGGTCCTGCCTCTTCCTACAAAAGCAAAGATACCTAATATCTTTAAATGAAGTGAGTTGAACAGATTGACACCCTGGACATCGCCAATTGAATCCTTGAATCTTCTCAGCAGACATATCCACCGAACTGGGAGCCCTAGCCCATTTCTTAATACAAGTCAAATGGAAAATCGAAAAACAACTTGAACATGACCAAATAGGTGCTGATCTCCTCACCATGTCGTAACATATCATGCACTCAATCGTGCTTTTCATCAGCTTCTCTTGAATTTCCTGAACAAGTGGAGGTAAATTCTGATCCTCCCCCTTTATAATTCTATCCGCTTCACAATTATCCTTTACCACTCTTCCTTTCTCCTTATCTGTCTCCCTCTCTCTCCTTTGGTTCACATAACGGTGACTTGCACCCTGCCCCTGAAAACCCCCGTATCTCCTATTCCTATTAAACTGTTGCTCTATCCTACCATTTTCCTGCCTCTGATTCCCACTCGAGCTCGAACTACCACGATGAACTGTATTCTCGTTCAACCGCTGCACAGGTCCCACATGATCCACCCTATTAAAACCATCCAACCCCACACTACTTCCACCAACCACCACAGCGTTTGTCGTTTCATTAGAAACTGAGTTTCTCGGAACCCACTCAGTACGTGCGGATTGAACAGCATTGGTTCTAGGCCGTCTACGATAGCCGTTATTACTCTCCCTTGGATTGTTTTGAACAGGAAAGCTCATATTCAAATTCTCAAACTCAAAATTCCCTGGATAAATTCCAAAAGAAAAATTAAAACAAGTTACCGAACCCTAATCAATACTATCCTACTCAACCAAGTGAAACCCTAGCTCTATCAACACCAATCAATCCAAAACTAGCACCAAAAAATTCAATAAAAACACAACAAGAATAAATCATATAAACCTATTATAAACACATCCACACAATCTAATTTACAAAAATCATCAAATGCCACAAACTATAACGAATAAAATAAAAACCTATGATATAACTACGAAAATTGAAATAAATAAATAAATAAAATAAAAATTATAATTAAATATAATTGAAAACGATAAAATTGGGAAGGAGTTGAAGGATGAGAGAATACCTGAAAAGATGGAGAGTAGATTGTGGTGCGTGAAATTGCAGAAAGGACCCAAATGGTTCAGCTAATCAAACTTTGAGGTAGGGGCACAAATGCAAATATATAAAATGTTATAGTCGGTTTGTATTTTATGATATATGTAATTATCTATATTTAGTACTATTGATTTTATGGCAAGAGATGTGTGAATGTAATTTCAAACAACGAACTCTCATTTATGCTGTACAACACTTCAATAACGTGTAAAGTATTTATTTACTCCCTCCATTCCTAAATCATTATCACATTTTGATTTTTAGTGGTCAACAAAACACGATTTAAAAGATAAATACTCTTTTCGTCCCTAAAAGATTGTCACATTTTGACTTTTGATGGTCAAACATTACAAACTTTGATCATAAATTCTCATCAAACGATAAGAAAGAATATAGTCTTGTGAGATCTTGTTAGATTCGTCTCAATATATATTTTTGAAATATCAAATTTTTATAATTTTTTCGCATGTAGAATAAGAGATATTTACGTTTCAATTCTTGTTTTGTGACCATGAAAAGTCAAAATGTGACAATCATTAAGGGACGGATGGAGTATCTATTATTCATTTATTCTACATGTGAAAAATTAAAAAAAAAAACTTGATATTTCAAAAATATACACTGAGACGAATCTAAAAATGTCTCACAAGACTATATTATTTCTTACCGTTTAATAAGACTTCATTATCAAATTTGCTATGTTTGACCAACAAAAATCAAAATGTGACAATCTTTTAGGAGGAGGTAGTATTTATTTATACAGTACTATTATTATAAATTAAATTAAAAAAAAAAGAAGATGAAATCATCATTTTACACATAGAATTCATCCCGTGCCCCGAGTGAATTAAGATTGCAAGTATTTACACTCTAACTCTGTTAAGCTGTGTCTTGAAGGTACAATACTATTTTTATATTAACAGTTAGTACGCAGTATGTTTGAAGAACACGGTCACAAAGATATTTCTTTGTAAATATCATAGAATATTTGAAACGAATATTTACTACTCCCTCTATCCCTATATGATTGATACATTTTGACTTTTCGTGGTCAATAAAACACGATTTAAAACATAATTTCTCTTATTATACATGTACATGCGAACAAATTATAAAAAATTGATATTTCAAAAATATATATTGAGACGAATCTAACAAGATCACACATGAGTATATTATTTCTTATCATTTAATGACAATCTTTTATCAATTTTTTTAAACTTTGACCATTGTACCAATTTTTTAGGGACGGAGAGAGTATTTCCATTGATTACTTTTTCCATATAAAAATTCCATAGCTTAATTCGAACATCAGGTAACCATCTTTGTAAGTTACTAGGAGTGTAAGTTGTAACATACACAGAGTGCTCGACAATACTACAACAAATTTGATTTCGACTAAAACGATAGGATGAAAAGAAAAACTATATTCACATAGGTTATCAATATTGTCTGAAAGTGAGGTTTAATCTGCCTGGTCGAAGATTTGATTTCCTTAACAGAACCTGTGGAGCAGTAGATCCGAATATGGTTGTCACTCCGTGGTATATGTGCCTTGAACATCCACCAAAGATCAAAACATCCCCCGATTCCAGTACAACCTTCTCCATGTTTTTCCTGTTGTCGCCATACACGAATTCTGCAGAGTCGCCAATTGATATGGAGACCACGGGGAGTCCTCTCATGAGGCTTTCTTTACTTTCTTCCTTATCCTATGCCAAAATGATGTGAACAGATGCATTGGTTTCTACTTTTGAGCATCATGAATGAATTATAGCACAAATATTCCAGTTCTTTAAAATTTATGATTCACTTTCATGGAAGACAACTCTACAATGAGAAAATCTATATAACTAACCTGATGAAGACCAAGTCGACCACTCTCAGTATAAAAGTTAACAATGCAGATATCTGGGTTCATAGACGGAATCATGTCTTCTAAATTCGCATTGTTCAGATTCTTCAAGTAGGTATGAGACTCTTGCATTGCTCGTTCCACCAACTTATGAAATTCATCAGGAATTAATGGAGGTTTTGCCCCATCTGTAGGCCTTACATCACCATACCCGAACCTCTGAGGATCCCAGCTCTTACCCAGGCACATCATCTTCAGATTAAGCTTGCTCCCATTACGGTAGCCAGGCTGATAGAAGCCTCCAGAACCCAGACCAAGTTTGCGGCATATCTCCACTATTTTTACCTTTACAGGGATTATTAATCATTAGCAAAAGCATCAAAGAAAGTAAAACACAATTAATTAATAAGCGAATAAATTAAAATTGTGAATGATAGAAGCACCAGAAGTTTATTTTGTACAATAAGGTAGAAAACGTACAACACTGAAAATGCGCGACAAAACAGAAATAACAAAAGTTCATCTACGGCATTCACGAAATTAAAAGTTCGTTCAGCAGACACAGATATTAAACCATCAAAAAAAATGATCTGTATATATAAGGTTCATACAGATTTATAAATTAAAGGGTAAGAACATGAAGATCTGAACACACCTGATCAGCAACAGAAATGTAACGCCTTAAATGGAGCATCCCAGGTCTTAACGCATTAACGTAATGTCTTCCACTGTTTTGCATTTTCTCTTTGTTCTTTTGATGTGGAGGTGTTTCTAGCTGAATTGAACTTAAACTTTTCACGTTTGCTTCGGCAGAACATATGTCAAAAAAAGCTCCAGCTACATTGACATCCATTTTCCTTTGAGAGACCTGCCTTTTTATTATGCTTGAATCAACAGGTCCAGAAGATTTACCCATTTCTTCAATTCGTTTTGTTGCGTGATCTGATCGTTCCTTTAGTCTCCTACAATATCCAGGCTCAGCAGACAAGGAACTAAAACCCATCTTAGATCTTGAAGAAGCATAAACTGATCTATTTCGTCCTGAATTACAATCATAAAATGGCAGAGAAGCATTCAAAAGACGTTTCCCATACAAGACAAAGGTAATGCAAAGTATTCGGAGGGAGGGGTGGGTGGCAGGGGGCAATGAAAGTGCACACTATACAAAAGTAAGGACTGATTTTGCAAAAAGATTCTAAAGAATGTGAAGGGGAAAATAGAACAACACTTGTCACAGCCTCACCAGTCAAAACATAGTTAAATCCTTCAGGACTGGATGCGTCTGCAGCTTTAGAAATACAAGTGACATCCTTTTGAAGCGATTTTGTTAAACTTAACACCCGAATCTTGCAAACACGAGTTAAACATTTAATCACACAGTGACAACTCAAGACGTTGTAGACCTTTTTGTACCTCAACATAGCAGATTGCAAGTTTGCAACGCATCAAAGATTAACACATTTATAAACTGAAACGAACCATAGGCTAAAGCGTTTAAGTTACAAGTATCAAAACAGAAAGTATTAACACACAGAAGAACGACAAGAAGGTCAATTTGCAAGTCATGAGCATCACTCTTATCGACTATCATCTCCAGCTTGTTTTTTCGCTTTCTAAATATAAACAATAATCCCCATCCATCTTTTTCTTAAAATTAGCTATCCCAAAATTACAAAACTCTGCATTGCCAATAGTCCAAAGAAAATGGCTAGTGCCCAAATTGTGAGATTAAGCGAATATACTACTACATATATACTTAGCAAATCGCAACATCTTATGCATTTTATGAAGCTGAAGTAGCTTAAGCTATTTCCAAGCAATTTCTCATTAAATCTTGCTAACCATAACTTAATCATTACTTGGGCATTGAACTTACAATTCCATATTCACCAATATCACTGGTCCCCCAAAATTTGTTGTCCCCCAACCTAATACAAAGGGCAATCCATCATACAGTCACCAAGACGTCATATACATATAGCCGACCCTAGCCTCATAGTGGGATAAATACATAATCACAAAATGTCAAACACATAACTATACTTGGATATCAAAAGTTGGGTAGTTGTACCTTTGCTTTAAAAATCGAACCTTTATACACAACACCACTTTTCCTATAAATAGAAGTGAAACAGAAGCCCTTGAAATCATCATTGTTACATTGTTGTGGTATTATTAAGTTGGGCATACGAAGAGATGGTTTGTGAAAACATAGGTTAGGTTGAAGGTTTGATTTCACATACAAAATTTTTGAGGAGATTCTCAATAGTGAAGCCATTGGAACAAAATTTTGAGGAGATCCTCAAGAATGTGTCTATTTCAGACATACATATGTTTTGTGAGTTAAGTCTTTTGTAAGGATTATTTATATATTTCTTATATTTTTATTGTTGAACATATTTGTACTTGTGAATATTTTTATTTTAATCACGTCTAATTTATAAACAAAATGTAATCTAGATATTTTGAATAGAAATATTTTTTTTTTAGAATTTTCGAATAATATTTTTGAAGTTATATATCTATCATTATTGACGAATTTACTTCTCAGACTTTACCTAAACTCTTTTAGAGGATCATCCTTATGCACGAATGGGTCCTTTTGAAGAAGGAGGTCATGAAGAATAATTGTCGTCTTTTGTGGTATCCAATTAATGGATGTTTTTGTAATCTCTATGAAGAGACCATTTGTTGTTTTAATTCCTTTCATTTGGATTGTATTAATAGTGATTCAAGTGCTAGCTACAATTTTTCTCGTTACACTCTTGACCTATGTTTCTTGTATTATTTATCATAGAAAAATCATCTACAATCTTCTAACGTAGATTAATTTTAAAATTTTATCATCACATAAATTTACTTCAATCCAAATGTACTATGAGATTCGTATTTTATAATGGTTCCAATTCTTGCCCAATTTGGAGTAGTATTTTCTTTTTTTGTAAATTAGCATTAAAGTGAGTTTCAAACTCAGGACCTCCTGGTCACTAGCGAGAGCCTTTTCCAGCATGCAATTCGATTAATTCAATTTGGAGCAGTATTTTTGAATATAAAAAGCTATAGGTGGGGTCTAATATAAATTGTATGTCCAAATACATACGGATGAAGACTCTTAACATCCTCTCCAACATTTAGGCAAATTTTAACATACTCTCTCCTGCCACATCAGATTAACACCCTGTTTAACACCCTAATATTTACAAACTCCACAACAACTAGACATTTTCACCTTTTTGATATTCTTTTTCATCCACATTACTTTATCATATACCCTACCATATTTATTTATTTTATTTTATATTATATACATAATATCATTAATTTTATAATAATAATTATTTATAATACATTTATAATTTTAATTTAAATATTATTTATAGTTTTATCAAGGATTTATGAGTAGATTAAATATTGATAACAAAAAAAATAAAAAAATGTTAAACAAATAAGTTTAATACTAAACAGATTTAAAGTAATAAGTAAAGTCTCAAATTTGTTTGGTGTCCAAATGATATAAATTGAGCTCTCATTTATAGAGTTTGAAAATAAAAAATATTGGTTAAAAAAATTAAAAATATAATTACTATTAATTTGCAAAGCCATTTAAAAATTAAAAGGATTTAAAAATCTAAAAAGTAGTGCTAGTATTATATGTTGTTTCCTTGAATTGAGAAAGAAAAAGGAGGTGGGGGTCTTTGGGCGTTACAGTGGAAAAATCCTGCGGTCGGACTTCGTGCAATCCTCAATATTTTTTCATTAATCTAACAGCCTAGTGGGAAAGGCTATTGCTAGTGATCAGAAGGTCCTGGGTTCGAAACTCATCTCATCGTTAATTTACAAAAAAAAAACGTGCGAAAAATTTAGTTGCGGGATTAGAATTGTCGTAAACATTTTTCGGTTGGGCAAGATTGTTCCATGTAATTTTAACTCGATAACTTAGGAATTTGCAATACTAATTTAACACTGTATCAGTTAATTAGTTTAACAAGTTGATAATACATTGAAATATTGTAATTTCGTTTCATTTTCGTTTTTTGAGCCAACCACATTCCACAACATGAACATTTATTGACGTTTGTTTCATTAGTTTAATTAGGAGAAATATTATTATCATTATATATAGAAATCAAAGACCTAGTTCTTTGAAGCAGAACAAGGATCAGAATTACATTGGCAAAGGTGATTATGGTTCCCATCCTTAGAACAAGAACAATTAGTTAGCTTCTTGTTTGGATAACGAGGTTTCAGTACGTTGTAGCATCCACCATCAGCTCCTCCACCACATGGTCCTGGTACGTTTTCTGTTACATAGCAAATCTTAATCGCATCGACCTCCTTCGCATCCGCTGCTCATCAATAAATAAAAAACAAGGTTAATGATATGTTCGATCATGTTTGATAACGTTCAACATATGTGTAAACGTGTCTCACTTGGCATGCGCATCGATGTACATAAATAAATTAAGCAAGCGTCGAATTGTAAAATTACCTGTGGAGACTACAAACAAGAATTGCACGATGGCTATGAGAACAATAAATTTCTTCATCTTCTTTTTTTGCGTTTGGCTAATACTAATGTTAATTTTTATGCTTTTGGGTAGTGTAGGATAATTGATGAGCTCTTGTATTTACATATATATAGCAGTATTTAATTTATATAGGACTCGTGATAATGTAATTCTTTAAATAAATATTACTATTTATTTTGTCACAAACGACCATATTTTATTAATTGTACGTGTATGTGTTCATGTTTAGATAAAATATTATTTCATATATATCTTTGACTTATTAATTACTTCTTAGTACTCGATCTTATCACTATTGAATTAAAAAATTAGATTTAATGTCATAAGAATATAATATCACGTATATTTGACTAAAAAGTAGATTTACATAAACCAGTTATTGCATCAAAAATAGATTTGATCAATTATTTAATTGATAAGAACTTAAAATTTAGTTAGGAATTTAGCGAGTATAATTTTCTTGTCTTTGGGATTCATTACTATGTATAGTCTGTAATCTCTTTATAGTAAATGATATTGTGACTATATTGCACGTAATCTAACTCAATCATGTATTAATTATTAATTAGAGGTATGCGTTATAATATTTTTTTTATTGGGTAATGCGCAAACGTTGTTTGCAAAGACAAAATAATATATAAATATTATTTCATGGAATAATGTTATAAAATATAGCATTATAAAATATATATTTTTCTAAATGTATGACATTTATAAAGCGAATGTTACTGAAGCACTCCTGAGCGTTACTCATATTTGATTGATCTGATTAAAAATGTTATGTTTAAAAGCGACTTGTTAGCGTAGGATTAAAACAAATCAAATAAAGTGGCCTTGATTATATTTTGTTTTTCTTTTTGCAAAAATTTAATTACTTTTAAAATATTTTGCACCACCAAAATCGGATACCTGGGTCCAGTTATGTGAACAAGTGAAACATGATTGAACCTAGTTGTACTCAGTCCACTGAAATAGTTCAAGTACTCTACTCGACCGGAGTCGAAACTTCGAACCATAAAAATATCATCGATCTCGGCCCGAAAGGAATATTATAAAGAAAAGTCGACCCCACCGGAGATATTCTATTTTTTGGATGGATTAGATTGTACGTTTCTTGTGTTTATCTGGTTACATATAATTGGAATGAATTTTTACATAATTATAACTCTGAAATATGTATCATTATAATTTAATAATGATGTAATGATTTTCGAGTCATATCGGGTTTATGTCTTGAAAGGATGCAACTAAATTTGACTTTGTACCTTCCTCTGAATATCGAGCCCCATTATTCGAATCGAACTCTATTCGGGGGAGTGTCCATCCTCGTCAAAGCCCTACTTGTTTTCATTATTGAAAAATGGAAAACCATCACACTAACGAGCATGTACACTTTGTGAGAGTCGAATCAGTTACGTGAACACCCTAATTTTTTTCTTAACGGATTGAGCTATGTCATGACTCATGAGGCTTGTTTTCGTGATTAAGTGAGAATACTAGAAGGGATAAAAGAACCTGAGCTCATAAAACTGCATTTCAGACCAAACTCTTTGTTCTTTCCTCAAAATCAACTCATCATCGTATGAATCAATTCAGCATCAGACGCCTTTGAGAAACCAGCAAAATCAAGAACCATATAAATAAAAATGGAAGCTTTACTCTGCAAACACCTCGGAGACCCAACCATACCCCTTAATTCATCAGAAACTTCACCTCTCATTCACTCAAAAACCCATCTCATCCCTCAGCTCAATTCTCCAAAAGCTGTTCGAATTCGAGTCAAAGCAACGAGCTTGAATTATGCTAATTACCTTCAAGTTCTTGGAAAGTATCAGGAAAAGCCTGAATTGCCCTTTATTCCTGGAGCTGATTACTCTGGCATTGTTGATGCCATAGGGGCAGAAGTGACCAAGTTCAAAGTTGGTGATGCTGTTTGCTCTTTTGCTGCTCTTGGGACTTATGCTCAGTTTGTTGTTGCTGATGAACGTGAATTGTGAGTTCTTTTCAATTTCTTCCAATTCATTTTAATTGACATTCTGATTTTTGTTTTTATGTATATAATCGATGGTCGAAGTTTGTAATGAATATATAAGTCAATCAAATTGAATTAAAATTGGAGAGAGTGATATGTATAATCAGTGTTGTTGATGGTACAATTGTGTTTTTGCTGAATCACTGTTGGGTATACCCTGCATTCCAAAAAGATTGTATGGTTTGATTATCAATTTATCAAAATGAAGGAAATCCGCAGGCTTAATTGACACTCATAACTTTGGTTTTAATCAAAACAACTATGTTAATTGTTATGTAGGTTGAAAAGCTAAATGATCTGATATGTATTTTCACTAAATAGGATATAACATATACAACGATATTTGAGTTAACAATTTTTCAATGTCACTAAAAAATTATAAGCTGGTCAATCTTTTTGAAATGGAAGGAGTAACTGTTTACCTTGAGCAGAACATTAGTTTCTTGCTGACTTTTGGTTTGATAATTTTTCGACTAATCTGGAGCCTAAGTGTGCTGCATGATTGTACCTTTCATATCTGAAGTAGTACATTTTACCTGTCTCAAATCATATGTTTTTCCCCTTTGGATATGGTTATTAGGAGAATTAATGGTTCGTTACAATTTCAGGTTTCAGTATTCACTTTGTTAATTGGTTAACTGATTATTGTATGGTTTCTTATAACTTGACAATAAAAGGTTGCTCGTACCTGATGGATGTGATTTGGTTGCTGCGGGTGCACTTCCGGTTGCGTATGGGACATCCCATTTGGCACTTGTTCATAGAGCACAGTTGCAGAAAAATCAGGTGTTACTCATAATCTATTACCTAGATGTCTTCACACTATTATCACATCGTTAGACATGAGCAATGAATGGTAGTTTCATTTTATAGGTGTTGCTAGTGCTGGGTGCTGCTGGAGGTGTTGGAGTTTCAGCTGTACAGATTGGAAAGATTTGTGGTGCTATTGTTATCGCCGTGGCTAGGTAATTACCAAGTGCTTTACTATAGTGTAGTTTTTAGCATATCCCTTGATTCTATTGTGAATTGGAAGAATGAGTGTTGTGCAAACTCTTTTCATGTCCACAGGCTAATATTTTGATATTTGCTGGTTCCAGGGGAGCCGCAAAGGTCCAGTTCTTGAAGTCACTGGGTGTTGATCATGTTGTCGACTTGACTCAAGGAAACGTTACTGAAAGTGTCAAGGGCTTTCTGAAAGCACGAAAGCTGAAAGGAGTTGATGTGTTGTACGATCCAGTTGGAGGCAAACTTACAAAAGAAACTTTAAAGCTCTTGAATTGGGGAGCTCAGATATTGGTTATAGGATTTGCAAGTGGCGAAGTACCAGTTATCCCAGCAAATATTGCTTTGGTTAAGGTATTATACTCCACCCGTTCACCGTTTCAAATCTTTCCCATCTGTTAGGTTGCAAGTCTCTTACGTTTCTCCTCCTAATGATATGATATTTACATAAAACTTGCAATAGCATCTTTTTGTATTTCATTCTTGAGTTTTATTTTTTAGGCTCAACTCAAAGAGTTTGGAATTCCTAGATATCATATTTGACCATCATGTTTTAGTATATGCACATGAATATGATTTTTTCAGCATACATCTCTCTTTTCTATTTTGTGTTCTCCACTTGTAACTAACTTCGTCTTGATTCGCTTAAAGTTTAACCTCTGAGGCTTTAACTATGGGCACCAGGGCAAGTACTAAGTTCATTTGATCAGAATAGTGATTCAAGATGTTTCTACCATTTAGCTATACTGGTATAATTATAGTATAAACTGGACTTGGTTTACTCTAAAAGTTCCACTCCTGGTATAAAAAACTGTCGAAATTATCTTTAGTCATTCTGAATTTTGGTTGATAGTTCCATGGGATTTAGAAGCTGGTAATTGTTTGACCTAGACTCTATCTTCGTTATTGATGTAAATGTACGTGTGACTTCACAGAACTGGACAATCCATGGATTGTACTGGGGTAGCTACAATATACACCGACGAGCTGTGCTTCAGGATTCACTGAAGGAATTACTGTCCTGGTTGGCAACAGGCTTGATTAAGATCCATATCTCACATGTGTTCACTCTTTCAGAGGTGAGGACCTCTTCGCATTCTGTTAGAATGAAACTTAGGAAATCTTCGCACACTGCTGTCTGGTAAACTAAGAATTTGTTGTGTTCTAATTTCATCTTGCAGGCACACCTTGCGTTCTCTGCGCTCAAGGAACGAAAAGCAATCGGGAAGGTGATGATAACATTAGATGACGACAACACTACTAGATCTAAGTTATGATGGAGCAATCTTATAAGCAAATGTTTTCTACTCCCAAAAATATCTACTTCGTCTCTGTAAGTAGGTTATTCTAATAAAATTGAGGAAGTACTTGAAAGGAATGTTATACAAATAAGCCAGTTGATGGTCACCTGGCATGATACTTGTACTAATAGAAATGGATAGTTTTATGTGATGGTGAAGCGATGACTAATGTTATTTGAAAGAGTGCCGTTATATACTGACACCTATGGAGCAATAATAGTCTTGTTAGGCGAATAAGCTGATGGTGCTCGAGTACAGTTCCACTTGAGCCTAGAGTTGTTTTGTTCCGCACTCAAGTCCTTCAAGTCAAGCCAACCATAGCTCTTTTACAACTCTTTTACAACTCTTTTACTTATTCGAGTCATTGCAATTTATGCTCGAGATCTATTTGGTAATAGGCCAATAGCCTATGCTATGATTGCTATGTAAGAGGCGTAAGAGATGGTCACATTTTGCATGATCAAATTAGTCTATGAACAAACAAACTTGACCAATGTTAAAGAAGCTGACAAAATTATTCATAAAAATATTTCTACAATGTAACGGGGTCTCGTCTCTTTTACAAATCAGTGTTTCCATTTAGCCAAGATACATACAAAGAGAAAACATCTTCTCTATAACAACATAAAAAAATTTGACCGAGTCTGGTAAATGAAAAACGAAATAAGCCAAAGAATTTTGTATCTTCTCTGTATCTCAGTTAACAAGTATGTACATTTGACATCCATCTTACCGGCCTAGATATCTACTTCTAACATTATCTTGCTTTTGGGGTATCGGCATGGAAATGCCGGGGTGGCAATTAGGTTACCGAAAGGCAGAATGCGTCCACAGAGACAAGTTCCAGATTACTTCAAACAAGCTAAAATAATCAGAATATCTGTAAGAAAAGGCTGGTTGATCCATCTCCATATGATTTTAGATCAGCAGGTCTAACTAGAGCCCTGCATAAGGGGCAAGTCCTCTCCCTTTCGAACCTGAAACAGGGGAAATGTTGAATAAACATTATGCCTCTATACAATAACATCATTTTGTTGGAATGTCAAAGAATGCACTAACAGATAGTTTATGTCTATTTGAATATTTAGTGGCAGAATCACCTAATACAAGAGGACAGGGGTTCACCAAATCATGCTAAATCATTGATGTACACACAAAGTACAGAGTTGATAAAGGAATTATGAAGCCAGCAGAAGCTTTTAAATGCCGCTCAGTATTATATAGTTTAAAGAGTGGGATGGAGAGAGCACATAATTTTGGCAAGATTGGTACACATCCATTATTTCTTTATAACGAGAATTTGAGGATAAAGTGCAAGACAAAACAAGGTTAAAGACAGTTCGGCTACATTTAACTGTATCTGATTGCAGAAACATGAGTTGTTACTGGAATAACCAATTTGTAATTGAAAATGGTCAAACAGAACTAACCATTCTGAGACGCAATCTTCGCAGAACATATGTTTACATCGCAACAATATAGGGGCATGCATCTTTTCCTGGCAAATAGCGCATAAATCTCCTCCTGCGTTAACCTACATAAAGGGAATTAAGTCAACTTTAATGAATTTAATGTTAGCAACATAGCATTACAGAATTGTCATATATACCAAGAAGGTTGACATCAGAACAGGAGTTAAAAAACTTGTAGAGAAGAGAAAGAAAGTAAAGTAGAGTATGGCATTTAAAGATGTGGGTTGCAGACATGTAATAGATCAAGCTCTAAGTGACAACATAAAAGTAATTGCTATCAATTCATTGGTCACAAGATCTCAAATACCTGTTCTGATGTGGCATAAGTACCGTAATTGACTTCTTTCTTCGATAATGCTTTCAAGGCAGCAAAGAAAGACTGAACCTGCAAGACGGGGAAAAACAACAAATGTCCATGTTGTTGATCAGGTAACAAGCAAAATGAATCCAAAAACAGTGATATATAAATAGAGATGCAAGGAAAGAGCATGAGAAGGTGCCCACCAGAATAGCCCAAATGCAGCAAATAAGTATAACTGAACATTGCTACTTATGATTCAGAAAATATACCTTCTCGACAATCGAGGTGAGCTTAAAGGTCAGATACAACCCTGTTGTTAGTGATGAAAAAAGGCTCCCATATTCTTTGTTCAAAAAGAATCTGTACCAGACTGGAGCAGGTAGCAGAGCTCGGTATAGAAGGAGGGTATACTCGACTAGAGTCAGCAGTTGGCCCTATATAATAATACCATTAGATCTCCTAATAGATTTTATCTGTTATTTCATCATATCTCACAAGTCACGGCTAACAAAATACATTACCTGTCTGCGGAAACTGTGGCCTCTGCCATTCTTGTAGTACATTAGCAAAACCAACTTGATGGCCATTGCGGCCTGCCGTGCCATTGAATCTGAGAGAAACAAGAACAAATATTATATGATATTAACATCAATGGTCAAAAACTTAAAATATAATAGTAAGTATAAAAGGAGACTGATAGAAAGGATTCAAGGTTATATACTCGTACCATTAACCAAAATGATGAAAATCGCATGCCAAAAGGGAGGAATGGTCTTTGGAGGAATCATGAATAATGGATAGTAAAGATCCTCATAGCAAAACCACCAATAAATGGCCACAACATGAAGAACAAACAAAACAAAATAAGCTATAAGAACAGCAATCCTCCTCTCTCCCTGCAGCAATAGCAAACTGTCAGCACACTAGACATTGCGGTTGCTACTTCATTATCTACAAATTAAATACATCGGAGAACAAACCAATAATGCTTAAAACAAAAGAGAAATCCTACCTTCAGAGCTGTCTGTTTCCTAACAATGTCATTGGACTTGAACAAGAATGCAGTAACCCAAATTGTAACAAAGAATCCTGAAAGTGGCAGAATGGAGATCAATAATTTAGTTCAAAACCGAATTTGAAATTTGACTTTTTCTAACTTTTCTAGAAAGGACTATAAGGCAAGGAAGAAAACATATAATCATGCTCCAGTACTCAAGATGACCTTTTAATTAGAAAATATCAAGATAAACTGATACATGATTACAAATGTAATGATATCACCTCCGCACTGCAAACAAATGTTCACAGTTCATGTCTTTCTACAAATCAAGTAAGCCCACAGGGAAAACAACAAATTGGACCCTCCCACCACCAATATTAAACATCTCACTAGATAACCGGATATGCGCTTACTCTTTAGCGCACTGGATACTTTAATCATGCTTTCTGAATCAACTAAGAATTGAATTAAAAATTTGAACCAAGCCTCAACTACACATACTTATTCAAACATCTGAAACCTCCGAAGTCCAAACCCCTCACAAACAAAATTCAAGCCAACAATAAGAAACACTACCAGGTTCATGCCTTCCAAAACATTATGATCACATAAATGCAAAATTCTGATACAGTGAACACTCAACATACATCTGCAAGATTCAGAGAAAACCAAGATAGAATCCTTTGGACCTAGAGATGATTTTTTACATATAGCATCATATATATTATTCAAAAACAATTAACTTGAAAACCCAATGAACAATTTTCGCAAGAATTACCCTTTTCAACCAAAATCAAGAGAAAATAACCATTAGAATTTCGCTTTAATAGTAAAAGAAACTTATCCAATCTACAATCATCAAATAATTCATCACAATACTAAATTCAGAATAAGAAAAAAGTCAACCTTGCAGGTGTTGCCGTATGAAAACAACCAACAATAACAAAGAAAACGGAAGAATCTGCTCAATCCACCTCGCCACTCTCTGTATATCATATCTCTGATAGGAGGTGGTATTATCATCATTACTATTGTTGTTATTATTATTATCATCATTATTCCCATCCCCCTCTCCCTCTCCTCCACCACCACCACCACCATCCGCCTCCAAATCACCCTCCTCTGCCATCTCAGCTCCTCCAATTATCCTTATCGCCACCTCCCCACCCCCATCATTTCCATTATTATTAACGTTACTATTATTATTATTATTATTATTATTATTAATTGGAGAACTAATTGGGGATTGATCAGAATTTGGGGTGGTGATCAAGGGTTGAGCTTCGGAATCATGGTTCTGGAGGCGGAATAAGCCGGAGTATTCAAGAAGAGATGATAGTGGGGAGTGGAAATAGCGGAGGGGTGGGAATCGGATTCCGGTGGTGGAATTGGAATCGGAATCGGAATTGGAGTTTGATGGTGGAATCGAATTCAATTGCGATTCAATTGATGAGGAATTTGATGACGATTCCATTATTGAAGAAACCCTAAATTGGAAGAAATTGAAGGGAGAAAAAGAGAAGAATAAGAGGAGGTGTGAAATTGGGGAAAAGGTCAACACAAGTAAGAAAGGTTTATGTGTTTGTTTTTTTATGTGGTAGTTATATCAAATGAATTATACCATTTTGGATAGTGGTAGTTGGTGTATATACATTGATGGCTTGGATTTTCACCTTTTTTCTTATATGATAAATTAATTAAAGAATATGACACCTACTTCTTAATAAAGACGTGTGAAATTATGATAATTACAAATAATCGTGAAGGTTGTGTGATATTGAAATGATTGAAAATTACAAGTAGTAACTATATAAATTTATGTAGATGTAATTTTATGAACCTAACATAGATGGCAAAACATGAAGTGAAATGAAGATGTCGTTATTATAAATACTCTAGTCCTTAGGTATTAGTATAGGTTTGTTTGTATATTGTATTTAGCTGAATGCCGAAAAATGTAATCACATAAAGAATCATAAATATTTGGAAATACTATATAGTTCGAAGTATTTTATTGTGATCATCTGATCAGTTCAAATAGTGTTAAAAAAAAATTAACGTGTGAGATGATTGGAGCTTAATTAAAAGGACACATAATCCTCCCCTAACATATCACAGGCAACGGTCATCAGAAATCCGCATCACTGCGCGGGAACGGTCCCCCGGCATGCACAACAATCGACAGCTAGCTTAATTATGACTAATCATCTTTAGTACCTAATTATCTTTGCTTCTACAGTTCTATATGTTGTATATCCTCAAATTCTTTTCAACTGATATTTTTATTTTTGCTTATCAAGTTTGATTACTTTTTGCGAGTTAATTGAATAGCCTAGTGGAAAATACTAGTGACCAATAGGTCCTGGGTTCGAAATTCACCTCATCGCTACTTTACAAAAAAAGAAAAGTTTGATTACTCCTTCCGTTCCATATTATTTGTCTCATTTGACTTTTCACGGTCATCCTGACATGGTTTAAATCGTAAATTTCTCTAATTTTACACATATAAAAATTATAACAAGTTGAGTTAATCGAATAGCCTAATGGAAAAAGGCTTTTGCTAGTGACCAGAAGGTTCTGGGTTCGAAACTCACCTCATCACTAATTTACAAAAAAAAAAATTATAATAAGTTGATAATTCAAAAAAAATTTAGACTAAAACGAATCTAACAACGTCCTGCGGCCAAATAATTTGTGATGGGGGAAGTGTTTGATTCTCACATCGAAAGTCGATATTCTCCCGGGTCAATGTATATAAGATCTTGGGCTACTTCCTCTATTGTCAATTGGTTTTAGAGTGGAACCCAAAATTTTATATATTGACCCGGGAGGATATCGACTTCCGATGTGAGATGTGCATCTTAATATAAAATATTCTTAATGACAAATTATATGAGACCAAATTTATATTTTATTTGAATAAAGAATATAGATAATCAATTATCGAAGATTGATAGATAAAGATGAAAACATCAATTCAATTAAAATAAATGGACAGTATTATTGTATTGGTAGAAAGTCTTGAGTTTGTGTTAATGACTTAATGTACATTCTAATGGATTTATTCTACATAAAGTGGTAAAGAACCCTCCTTCTGAAGCAAAGAAAAATTCCTCAATAATTAACAATAATTTACTCAAACCATGCGTTTATTTTTTGTAGAAATTTTGGTTGTGATAATTGGCAATCTATATAGCATTATTATTGAGTTATTGGGCAGTCTTGACATAAACGCAGCACAACTCCATAGAAGCTCTGACTTTTGAATATAATACGTTCAAACATTGCAAGTGCCTTAATTCATGGAGTAGTGAGTAGAGTCCGGATTCGGTGCATCAATAATTCGGTGCACCCGGTGCATCAGGTACCCATTTAAAGGTTTTATGTGGGTACTGTACCCACTTGAAACTTCATCATTGGTACTTGTACCCAAATTGTACTATAACAATGGTACAATACCACATATTTATTTTAGATTGATAAATATGTGGTATTGTACCATTGTTATAGTACAATTTGGGTACAAGTACCAATGATAAAGTTTCAAGTGGGTACAGTACCCACATGAAACCTTTAAATGGGTACCTGATGCATGGAAGTATTGATTCACCCAATCTTTTCACTAGTGAGTACGTATGCTTTATAAATATTTCCCAATTGGCCACATTCATCAGACTACTTGCATAATTCTTTTACTCATAAATCATACTCGGTATTAATAAACAACGAAATGCTAGTATAATACTCGTGTACATCTGTGACCGTCAAGAGTTTTTTATTTTAAAAATATTAATTTAATATTATTAGATTGATTTGTGATAATATTTTATATTGACACAATAGTTTAATTTGAATGAAAATTATATTGTTAATAGTAAAAAAGATTGGAAATATAATATTTTGACATATTGAGTTCAAATTTAACAAGTCAACTTATGAGAATGAGAAACAGGATTCTCTTTTAGGGGTGGAAGGAGTAGACAACAAACATTCTCCAAACGGAGTGTCAAAGGAAGTTTTGAGCATACACTTGTAGAAATGGCTAAACAGGTAGTCCTTACACTGAAACATCTCTGGTAGTATCCTACGTGATACTCGATAAATCTGCCTTCGGTCGAAGGCCTTCATTCATCGGAGTAGCAATTAGGTGCCTTGCAAGAAAGAAGGTGTAGGCCTCATGTAAGTGAACCCCTTGAATGGGTTCTCATTGCAGTTGGGACTAGCAACAGGAGAATCAGCCAATGACATTTTGGTCCAGCACTCGTCGAAGTTGGCAACACAATGCATCCCAGCAATTTCGGGTCGAAAACTTGGTTGAATCTCGCGAGCTTCCAACTTCTTCCAATTGATAGCCTTAAACCATTTGTGGCCTTTGATCTCATCGATCCCTTTTGGACCATTACCAAGGCGCCTGCTCACTTCCTTTTGCAGCAGCTGACAACAAGAATATGGCAAACTGATTATAATTTGAGTCGGCTAGCAATTAAATTCAACTAATAAATTACACAATTACTGAGCCACAGGTAAACTTTGGTTTTCCATTTTGATACCATGATCAATGAATTTAAAATAAACAAGGTTTAATAGATGAGAAATTACCCCTTTAAGCAGCGAAATTGCATCATTTGTCAGAAATGTTGGCAGCTTGATCTTATCTTTTATTATCTTTTGCTGTATCTTCTGTTGATTCCCAGTAAACGGCGGCTAAACATAGTAATAAATGAGAAAATAGAAATTGTCAAAGAGAGGCTTTTGGACATGAGAAATCTTTTGCCAAAATTTTACTCCGAGCGATCAGGAACAACAAACTTACTTTCCCTGTCAGCATCTCGTATAGCAAAATGCCAACACTCCACCAATCAGCAGCTTTATCATGGCCTTTTCCCAAGACAATTTCAGGTGCCATATACTCTGTTGTCCCACACATGGAATTAGATCTAGTGCTTTCATCGAATTGCTTGGCAAGGCCAAAATCAGTCAACATCACCTGTAATTAGTTCGTTATAAGCAAGTTGGTTGTAGTTCCGCGGAAGTTAACAATTGTAAGCAGTTCTCCCATGAGATGTCAGCTAACATGCAGATGTAGTTAATCTCAATTCTCAAATACAACAACATAGTAGGAACCGTTCAGGTCTTTGTTAACCGAAAAATGTTCTCACTTTTGAAATGCAAGATCATCAAACAATTGGCAGTCAAGCCTCATGCATATGTAGAGATATATAACATCTGATACACCCGAAATTCTACAAACTCCAATACAAATTATACAAGGAGATAGCTGTCTTACATGTCCCTCAGCATCCAACAGAACATTTTCAGGTTTAAGATCCCTGTGCATTATGCCATTGGTGTGAAGGTGAGAAACAGCAGAAATTATCTCAGCAGCATAAATGCGAGCCAAATCCTCCCTGACATAAATGCCAAACATGGAATAACTAAATGTTTATGTACAAGTTAAAGTGTCTTCCACTAGCAGATACACAAATTACCTAAAGAGGCCTTGGCGATAAAGTTGGAAGAAAAGATGCCCGCCATTCACAAAATCAAGTACTAAATACAGTCTGTACTTTGTCTGCAAGGACAAATAGATGAAAAGTCAACATGCAAATCTTAAAACTAGATCTCCAAATCATTACTAGGCTCGACTTATGAGCATACACGAAGAAGTCATTACCTGGAAAGAATATCGCAACTTCACAATGAAGGGATGGTCTATTTTCGTTAGCAAGTCCCTCTCAGATTTCATGTACTCGGCATGATTTTTCTCCATAATTTTATCCTTGCGCATAACCTTCATGGCAAATATTTCAGAAGAGACAATCTCCCTCACTTGATAAACCTTTGCAAACGCCCCTTGGCCAACAACCTTCAAAACTTCAAAGTCCTCAAGCCCCACCACCTCTCGTGGACATCCAAGACCTTCAAGAACAGCATCATTTGAAATAGCATCCTGGCAAGTAGAGTCCTGAATTTCATTTTGAATTTCTACAGTGGCAGCTAAGGCTTCATCAACTTCAAATATATCCTCATGCTCATGTAAGGTAAGTTTTCCGAGTTTAAGAGACTGACTGACAACAGTAGTGGGACCCACCAACGAATGGGAGCGGCTAAAGATTACAGCTGGATCATCATAAACTAACTCGTTAGTATCAGGTGCAATAATCAAGTTACTTGAATTTTCACAGCTAGGTGAGTCTTCAGGTACTGGGCCAAAAACATCTGAAAAATCAAATTCAACAGGATCTATGTGCAAAGGCTCTGGAGATTCCATTGGGAGAAACATGCTATTCTGGAAGGGCTTTCGTGATACATCCCCTGGCAACTTAAAAAGCTGGGAGGAAACCATTTCAGAATAAGGATACCGAGGCAGAGGATACAAGAGATGACCTCAAATTTTAAACAGCTACCGGAATAATTGCCTTGAAGAAATTAATGTCAAAACTGATGAAGAAGGACACCTGACAATGGCCTTGAACAACAAAAAATTAACAAACACAACAACTGTTCCTAGAAATGTTGGAAAAAGGCACCAGATCGACTTGTTTGTGTTTCCCGCTTTACAGGAAACTGAGAGTCCAGTAGTTCTCTTTGAATTCATTAATATCACGAACAGTTCTGCAAGAAGAAAGAAGATATTTAACGAAAAAGGTCTTTAATCTCTGAAGACTTGCTAAAATCTTGGAGCAAAGCAACTCAGCAAGTAAACAAATCTAATTTCTCAAGAAACAAAAATAGAAAAACAAACCAATTATACCATTTTGATAGATACAATCATTTAAAAACCTACCACTTATACATGCAAATGTATCTATTCAAAATAAATACATAACTATAGGTGACGAAAGCTATATTAATACAGAAAGCCAGATTCTTAAAACAAAACAAAAAAAACAAAAAGATCAAATTTTTAAGCTTATAATACTAAACCAAACACAAAATTAAACATTTCAAGAACTAATCTAGCAACTCATTAATCTCCCAACGTTATAAACTGGAAATTATGAACTATATCAATTGAAAAAACTAAATGCTCAAAAGCCAAAATAGAAATAAACAAAATGGTATAATTCAGAATGTTATAGATTCAATTTAAGCTTATACAATATAATTAATAATCTTTTCAATTACAGATCTAGCAACCATTAAGCTCCTAAAGTCATAAACTACAAATTCTTGAACTATGTCAACTAAACATAAAATTCAAGCTACTCAATAAACAAATTATACCAAATTGGATAAATAATTGAACAAATAAAATGAAATAATTGAAGAATTACCTTTGAGGATGGAAAAGAAGGTATGAGTTGTAGCGTTTTGGGGCTGGTATAAACCAAATTGATGGAGTTCACATATATGAACGCGTGCTATTGTGGATCATACGTGGCGACAGATGATTGGTTGGTATTAATTGGTTCAGATACACGCGCACCTAAATTCCGAAGCATATGCGATTATGCGTCTTACGTTCGTGATTTGAGGGTCCAGTTAAGCTTAACCGTGGTGATTTTTTTTTTTTTTTGGGATGAGGTGAGTTTCGAACCCAGTATCTTTTGATCACTAGCAATAATATTTTCGCTATTCGATTAACTCTAACATCTGAATTCACGATTTTGGACCAATGTTTTTTTTCATTTTTATTTTGGGCGTGACGCCGAATATCATTAACGGCAGATAACTCACTCATGCACTCTCGACCCAAATATATCACATATCTTCATAAACCGTTCCACTTGTTTAATTCCTTCATTTTCACCGTTAACATTTCAATCCCGTAAAATGTCTCTATTTGAATTTGGCTGAACCATATTATATGGCCCTGTTTGAGCTCGGCGGAATCATGTTAAGGTAATATTTAGAAACTCGATTAGTTGACTATAGATCAATATTCTAAAAATTTTGTTTTGATACTCCCTCCGTTTCATTATACTTAATTGTTTAGAAATTTTTTACTTTTTCAAAACATTTGATTGTTTATAATTTCAATACAACTTTAAATGTTATTTTCTCCTTTTTACCTGTCCAATAAAGTAATATGAGGCTTAGAATAGTATTAGGGTATATTTTAAAATTTTCATAATAGTTGAAGGTGTAAAATGAAAATAAGCCTTTTACTTGTGAGTACATACTAGTAAACTCTTTCCTTTTCTTAATAAATGATGACATGTTTTCATTTCAGTGTAATGCACTCTCACAAACTGTCATCATGTCCGAAACAAATCCAAATTCATACTCAAATTCGTACTTATTTGGATTCTTCATTTGATACCAAAATCAAGAATCTAGTCAAAGAAGGAAGTTGTCTGAAAGCCCTGCAAATATATTCCAGAGAAACTTGTTTGTCTAACTCTTCAAGATTCACTTTCCCACCTCTCCTTAAAGCTTGTTCTTATCTCCAGAATC
The DNA here is from genome assembly GCA_003412495.2 of Echium plantagineum. Taxonomy (NCBI): domain Eukaryota; kingdom Viridiplantae; phylum Streptophyta; class Magnoliopsida; order Boraginales; family Boraginaceae; genus Echium; species Echium plantagineum. The sequence continues at coordinate 3,176,177 of CM016566.1, read as the reverse complement.
TTCGTTACGGAACAACAATTCACGCAAAAGTTATCCATATGGGCTTACAATTCGACCCTTATATTGTTAATTCTTTGATATTTATGTACTTGAAATGTGGCTCTTTTGATACTGGTCGTGTAGTGTTTGATAAGGTGTCCAAGTGTGAGTCTTTGGTTCAAGATGTCACTATTTGGAATACTATGCTTGATGGGCATTTGAGAAACGGCTTGTTTAGTGAGGGGTTGGCTCAATTTCGTCGAATGCAGAGGTTGGATGTTAAGCCTGATGGGTATAGTATTAGTATATTACTTGGTGTGGTTGAGGGTGGTTTGTGTTTCAAAGAGGGTAGAGAGATTCATGGATATGTGGTGAGGAATGTGTTTTATGAGGATGCTTTTGTGGTGAGTGCATTGATTGCTATGTATGGGAATAATAAGAAGCCGATGGATGCTTGGCGTGTTTTCGAACTATGGGGCGATAGGAAGAATATCGTGGTGTGGAATGCGATGATTAATGTGTTTTGCGAGAATGGGATGTGGAGAGACAGCTTAGAGTTGTATGTTCAGGGTAAGAATGTAGGTTGCACGCTAATGTCTTCTACGTTTTGTAGTTCGTTATGTGCTTGTTCGATGGGGGAAGATGTGGAAGTTGGAAGTCAGATTCATTCTGATGTCATTAAGATGGGTTTTGATAGTGATCCATATGCTTGCACCTCTCTTTTAACCATGTATTCTAGATGTGGATTGGTAGAAGATGCTGAAACAGTGTTTAACATGGTTCGGAATAAAGGGGTTGAACTTTGGAACTCCATGATCTCGGCATACATTAATAGCAACCGTCTTCAAGATGCACTAAACACTTATCTTCAAATGCGGTTGGGAGCAATGCCATCTGATTCTTTTACAATATCAAACATATTAGCATCATGCAGTATGGCCAGCTCAGATGATTTTTGTAGGATGATTCATGGTGAGCTGATCAAAAGACCAGTGCAGCATAGTGTTCCTGTCCAGAGCGCCCTCTTGACAATGTATGTCAGGTGCGGTAATATGGAGGATGCTTTTGGAATTTTTAGCAGAATGAATGAAAAGGACGTAGTAGCTTGGGGCTCAATGATATCGGGATATTGTCAAAATGGAAACTTCAAGGAGACTTTGGATTTATATAAACAGATGGAACTTGCCAACGTGAAGCCGGATCCTACTTTAATGGCAAATGTGATTATGGCCAGTTCTGGTCTATGGAACTGCGGCATAGCTTACTGTGTTCATGGCCTAGCCATTAAGAGTGCATATGATACAGATGCCTTTATTGGTAGTTCACTGATAGATTTTTATTCCAAATGCAGACAGCCTAAGACGGCTGAGATTATATTTGACAGTATTGTGCAGAAAAATTTAGTTGTTTGGAATTGCTTAATGTCATGTTATTGTCAAAATGGATTCCCAGAGCTCTCCCTCGATGTCCTTTCTCAGATGAAGCCACATGGAAACCATCCAGATTCTGTTTCAATCACCATTGCGCTAGTTGCTGTTTCCATCCTGGCAGCATTGGTTCGAGGAAAGGCTATACATGGTTATTATGTAAGACTTCAGATTCTTGATGACCTTCAAGTTGAAAATTCATTACTTGATATGTACATCAAGTGTGGAAGCTTAAAGTATGCTGAACACCTCTTCCGTAACATGCCTAAACGGAATATAGTAACATGGAACTCAATGATTTCTGGTTATGGGTCCCATGGTGACTGCTGCAAAGCGATAAATTTATTTGGTGAAATGACAAGTTCTGGCTTCACCCCTGATTCCGTAACATTTCTTTCCCTTGTCTCATCTTGCAACCATTCTGGTATGGTCGATGAAGGCCTTACTCTATTCCAAATGATGAAGGACTACAAAATCGAGCCAAGCATCGAGCATTACTTAAACATCGTCGACCTCCTAGGGCGAGCAGGTTACTTGCAGGACGCTTATACTATCATATCCAATATGTCTCTAAAAGATGACAGGAGTGTCTGGTTGAGCTTGTTATCAGCTTGTCGAGTTCATGGGAACGTTGATCTAGGGGAGATAGCTGCGAAGTACCTGATAGACCTGGAGCCTGAAAGGGGTAGTAACTATGTTCAACTATTGAATCTCTACGTTGCGGCGGGTTTACAGGAAAAGTCGGCAGAGTTGAGGAAGGTAATGAAGCAAAAGGGACTAAAGAAGATTCCTGGATGTAGCTGGATTGAGGTTCAGAATGAAATTGTTGTTTTCTACTCAGCAGATTCATCATCTCCAAGGATACTGGAGATATATGAGATAATCAAGACTTTGAGAACCAACATAAAGTGGAAACTGAAAGATTATGAATTAATGGAGTCATTTGAATTAAGTTAATATTCTTTTGTAAATTGACTATTATTCTAACGCAAAACCTCTTTCTTTTTTTCTTTTTTTGTAAATTAGCGGTGAGGTTCGATTAACTCAATAAGATTGGCTGTGGGAATTGAACACGGGACCTTGTGTACACAACCATTGAAGCAAACTAATCAATTCTTTCGATTATTTTTAAACACTATTATCAATATAGTTGCGGTTGGATTAGGATGAAACTCAATTCGTCGCTACTTTACGAAAAATAAAAAAAGTAGTTATATACACTTTGTTAGTCATCTCATTTTTTACTGCAATTTGATCCTTTTAGTTATATTATTACATGTAAATTTATTTTATTAATTGTTCAAGTAAATAATTTTTTATTAAGTCGATTGAACTTAAATTTTCGAAATAAGTTAATTGAGGTATCTTGGTGCTCGACTAGAGAATGGTCTGGTTGGGCGACCTTTCACCAGCTTTCACCAAACAAGCATATAATTGAACCCAAAATTTTTGCGATCGGACTCGACTCGACTCAAAACCAAACAAATAGGAGTAATATTCATATAATATTTTAAAATTTCATTATTGATTTTTATCCAAATATTGTAACTAGATATTCAAAATCTTAATTTCATTCAACATCCTTATCTCTCTTATTTCTGTTACTCTACCCCCTAACCCCTCCAACCACCACTGATGGCGGCGTTAGCGGCGGCGGTCGCCGCAGCCTCGACAGCCTTCACCTCCCTCCACCTCTCGAGACCTCTCAACCGCACAACCCGCCTCCCCTTCCGCAATCTCATCACCTCCTCACTCCCCCCCTCTCCAAAACCAGACCTGAAACCCCATTCCACACCCAAAACCAAACCCGAGCCAGTAACCGAAGACAATGGTCAACTCTACATCCCCTGGGCAGTCAACGGCAACTCAACATTTGCAAATAGACCCCCTCCTGCTAGTTTATTGCTGGAGAGTACTGCGAAGAAGTCTACGAAGAAGATGAAGATGAAGGAGAAGGCTAGAGCTGACGTGGAAGCTACTAGGGGTGAGGTGAAGTCGAAGATGAAGCTTTCCAAGGCTGCTAGAAGATTTTATAATGAGAATTATCGTGACCAACCTCAACGGCTAGCTAAAGTACTGGCCTCTTTGGGAGGTACTATCATCATACGTTATGCTAATTATGTCCCGAAAAGATTGTCCACTTTTATAGTAATAATGCTCATGGTTGAGCTTGTGCATAACTTTAATTTAGAATATATTTATAACTCCCTCTGTTTCTTAAGTTGTCGTCAATACTTTCATCTAGCATTGATGTATTTTTACGTTTTCAATGTACTCCTTCCCGTTGAATATAGTCGAGATGTTTTGATCAAACAGAAATCAACGTACTTTTGAAGGTATAATATATTCCTTTAACTATGTATTTATATGAAAAGATAGATTAAATTCGATAATATACACTATACACTTTTGTGTTACCGTGTTGCAAGTTAATAACGAAGTATTTTCATAGGAATAATGAGTAGTTTTATTGCCAATTCAGACCTTCTTAGTGGTATAGAAATGCTTACATTGAAAGTTTTAAGAGTCGACCGTTGAAGTGATGTCTTTTTCAGAATGAGGGGTATTTTATTTCATAAATTGAAGGGCGACTTCAATTTTTCTCGCTCAAAATCTATATGGAAATTGTTCTAATTTGGCTGGGGGATGTGGTTTGTTTTGGTAGTGGCTTCAAGGAGAAGCTGTGAAGAGCTGATTTTTGAGGGGAAGGTTACTGTAAATGGTTCTGTCTGCAACACCCCACAGGTAAAAACGTATTGACTTTTGCCGTAGAGACTTCTATATCTTGTGATATTTATGATTTCATTGTTTTAGATGAATATTAATAATTAACTTTCACGAAGCTAAAGAATTTCTTTATATTCCTCTTTGTATCAAATTTTTGTGTGTGAATCAACAGACTAAAGTTGATCCTGGTAGAGATGTTGTTTACGTGAATGGAAGCCGTTTGCCAAAGAAACTGCCACCGAAAGTTTATCTTGCATTAAACAAACCAAAAGGGTTTGTATATGACTCTGGCATTCATGTGCATTCACGTACGGCATGGCTATGCACTGATGAAATATAATGAGATTATATGACTTGCAGATATATATGCTCATCGGGGGAAAAAGAAACGAAATCAGTGATGTCATTGTTCAGTGATTTCATGGAAAGATGGGTGTGTGATATTCCTTCTATGTTTTGCTATAAGACTTTATTTGTCTGATAACTCCTTTTCAAGTTATGAAGTCCGTCTTTGCTTGTTTATATTAGGATCGAAAAAATGCTGGAATCTCGACCCCACGTTTGTTCACTGTTGGACGTCTTGATGTTAACACAACTGGATTAATTATTGTGACAAATGATGGTAACACTGTTGGGATCTTATTTATTATTCCATATTATAGCATTACATGTCTTTTTCTTTATTTATGACGTGAGATGGTTAAGCAACTCAAGCTAAAGATTCTTTTAAGACACTTTTTTTTTATGCACAGGTGAATTTGCTCATAAGCTATCTCACCCTTCATTTAACTTATCAAAGGAGTAAGTTTCTTATCTCTCATCTTATTTTCTCTTTCTTAAACTTATCTGGTACAAGCATTATTATTGGCATTACATTATTCGTCATATCTGTTTCACTTGCTCATCCACATCTTAAGCCTTGCTATAATATGCCGATTCTGTTTAATTTAGATATGTTTGCCTGCAATAAGTTTAAATATTATTTATTCTATTTTCATCCTAACAATGAAAAACATTTTTGGTAGATATATTGTTACTATTGATGGTGATGTCAACCAAGCGCCACTTGCTAAAAGCCAGTGAAGGAACAGTGATTGAGGGTGTTCAGTGTACACCTGATGTTGTGGAGCTGTTACCAAAGCAGCCAGATATCTCTCGACCTCGACTGCGGATTGTGGTATGTCTCTTGCACTTACATTATTGAACACACATAGTGTTGTCAACCAGCATAAGCTATTCACGTTTGTTGTCCTAATGTGATTTATAGTTCAGGTTCTCAATAGAACTGTAGAATGTCACCAATCCATAAAACATGGTCATATGGTTGGTGTCTTTCTGATCCTGTATCTAATAGGATGCACACTATTCTCTGGATGTGCAGGTTTCATGAGGGAAGACACCATGAAGTGCGGGAAATTGTGAAACATGCTGGACTTCAGGTAGCCTTTGTTTTCTTTTACTGCACAACCTCGCCTGTTTTTAATATATCAATTACACATTACAAAATCAACTTAGTATAACAATAGCATATCAAAAAAAGCCACATAATAAATTTGTCAGTTGATTAGAAATGCAAACTATCGGATGGATAAACACTGCTATCCATTTCATTTATGACTTATATTTTTTCATTATAATAGTACGTCTAGGTTATTGTTCCTCCTCCTATCCTTCCTCAGGTTTATGCACTAAAGCGTGTGAGGATAGGCGGATTTAGACTTCCCTCAGATCTTGGGTAAGTAGCTATTCCATCAATTCTTATAGCAACTACGACATTCTTTCTTGGAATGGAAGGCTCCTCTATTTATCAGCATTATAATGTAACTTTTGTTTCATTATCTTTGAAGGATTGGTAAGCATGCTGAACTCACCCAAGGAAACCTTAGGGCTCTGGGATGGAAAGCTTGAAATGTTCATTTTACCAGTGTTCAACTCAGCAACCAAATTTAGGACTCTGGGCTGCAATTCTTTTTACCTGTGTGAAGCTTACAATTCCTCTTAGTTGTCAAACTGTGAGGATAACTCTTAGAAACCTCGAGAAAACCCGACCTAACCCAACCGAAGATATGTATGATAACTAGATATGTACAATGATGTTTAAATTACTAAAATTGTGCATAAAAATGTTCTAGTTGTTTCAATAGTTATTTAGGCCCTAACAAGTAAGCAACAAGTAGTTAAGTACCATCTATTATAGGATTGTACAATTTGGACCGTCTGTTTGAACTATTTTTGAGAAATTATGAGAAAAAACAATCAAAATGTTGAATGTTGATTGATTTAGTGATTTTGCAATAGTCAAAATTAATAAATCTATCATAAAGTAAGTATTAGAATTGGACATTGGTTTATTATTTGGAGGCAACTAACGTGATAAATTTTGGAGGAAATGGTAGAGAGTAAAATTGGCTAATTAATTATTTAAATTAATTTATTGATGTTAATATTTTATTTTTTCTTGATTTTCTTGGACTTGGAGGGTACAGATTTTGAGGGGAATGGGGGTGGATTAGTGGGAATAGTTTTTCCTAGTGTAGATAATTATTAGGTTCTGAGACATAAAAAATTTAAAATTATCCCTCATTCGCCCAGATTCACCCAATCCAATGGAGGGGGAGGGGGAGGGTTGCATTATATTAACTTGCTTCCATTTCAGCATTTATTTAGCTTTAATATTTCGAACTTTCAGTTAATACTTAAACCGTGTGTATTTAATAAAATTTTATTTATTAACGAACCATTTATTGGAATTCTTAAAAGAAAATTGACGTACTAAAATCTCTTATTTAGTTGCTAAAATTTCATGGATCATAAAAATGATTCTACAGGTCACATCTGTTTAAATAAAGAATCTCTTTGATTAGTTTAATTATGAATATCATAATCAATTATTCCTAAAGTAAAATATCATTGTTAATGGTAAAAATCAATTTTCGTAGTCATTGACAAAAATAAACGCTCCAACGCAATTATTACACGTTGGACATAGACAACGTCGGAAAAAACTCATACACACGTTGCTAATCAATCATAGATCCAATCATAACAAACCATAAACCAAACTGACAACTTCAAATTCAACTCTCATACACTCTCGATCTTCTTCTCTAGTTGTTCATCACCATTATGGCAATCGATCACGCCAATCTCACCACTGAACAGGTAATTCACTTATGTTTTCGGTTTCGAGTTATTACAATGACAAGAGCGAATTTAAAATAATTGTGAAAGTTAAATTAAGACTACAGAGTTTGTCGATTTTAATCACTGAAAATCGGAACAGGACAATGTTTTAGGAAAGTACATTACTGAATCGTATATGTGTGGTTCACATCATCTTCAGTATTTGCATTCTACTGATCATATCATGGAGTTTTTACAATCAAGCTATATGAATCTGTATTATCATGTCCACTTCCATACATGTGAGTTATTTGTAGCCTGATTGGCTGTGAAACAGTCGGAAGGGGGGGGGGTATACATTGTTCTGGCTTCTAGGTTCCGGTAGGCGGGTAGAGAGTTATCTGTGTATATAATGGCATCTGTATGTAATGAGAACTCGAACCAGTTGTCGGTTGATTATTAGTATTAGGAATGAAGAAGATCTTTTAGCAGAAAGTTTGCGTTCTCTATTGAAAGTTGAAAATATATATTCATTTCATCATGGAAAGATTGGACCAGATTAATTAGTTACTTTAGATTTCTTAGCTTATATCTGGTTGCTCTTACCGAATAGAATTTATTCTCAGCGAAAGCAACCACAACAAGAAGAACTGTTACCAGGATTAGATGGAATAGCCTCATGTTTCACGTGTTGGTTTTCAGATGCATTTGGACTTGAAGAAATTAGT